>ONZH01011056.1:0-64772 GCA_900303285.1 Rhinella marina | reverse complement strand
TGTGCCCCCATCAGACCTCAGATCAACACAATGTGCCCCCATCAAAGCTCAGGTCAGCGTCTTGTTGGCTCTATCAGACCTCAGGTCAGCGTCTTGTGGCCCCCCTCAGATCAACACAATGTGCCCCCATCAGAGCTCAGGTCAGCGTCTTGTGCCCCCATCAGACCTCAGATCAGCGTCTTGTGTCCCCATCAGACCTCAGATCAGCGTCTTGCTGTCCCCATCAGACCTCAGATCAGCGTCTTGTGTCCCCATCAGACCTCAGATCAGCGTCTTGTGCCCCCATCAGACCTCAGATCAACACAATGTGCCCCCATCAAAGCTCAGGTCAGCGTCTTGTGGCTCTATCAGACCTCAGGTCAGCGTCTTGTTGCCCCCATCAGAGCTCAGGTCAGCGTCTTGTGCCCCCATCAGAGCTCAGGTCAGCGTCTTGTGCCCCCATCAGACCTCAGGTCAGCGTCTTGTGCCCCCATCAGACCTCAGGTCAGCGTCTTGTGCCCCCATCAGACCTCAGGTCAGCGTCTTGTGCCCCCATCAGACCAGCGTCTTGTGCCCCCATCAGACCTCAGATTAACACAATGTGCCCCCATGTGCCCCCATCAGACCTCAGGTCAGCGTCTTGTGGCCCCCCCTCAGATCAACACAATGTGCCCCCATCAGACCTCAGGTCAGCGTCTTGTGCCCCCCTCAGACCAGCCCACCCAGCCACTTTAAAAAAATCATACTTACATGTTCTGGCCGCCGCTGTCCTCAGGTTCCCCGCTCCACTCTCTTGCCTGCCGGCGCTCACTATGACCTGCGTCAGGTCATAGCGTCAGGTCATAGTGCGCGCCGGGGAAGAAGGTGGAGCGCGGAACCAGTGAGGACAGCGGCGGCCAGAACAGGTAAGTATGATTTTTTTTTTAAGTGGCTGGGACCTGGGTGGGCTGATCTGAGGGGGGCGCGGGGCCCCTGGCAGCGCGGCAGATATTAGAACATGGCAACTGCATCAAAGTGATGCGCACGCCATGTTCTAAGTATCGGACGGCAAGAAAACTCGGTATCGAGCTTCGGTACCACACTAGGTACCGAAACCGTACCGAGTTTTCGATATATCGTGCAACCCTAGTACAGGGCACGGTACAGGAGGCATGGTAAAAGACAAGGGCACAGTACAGGGCAGGGCGGCACGGTACAGGGCAGGCGGGGGAACAATACAGGGCCGGGGCGACACGGTACAGAGCAGCACGGTACAGGGTAGGGGGGGCACAATACAGGGCAGGGGGGGCACAATACAGGGCGGGGGGGCACAATACAAGGCGGGGGGGCACAATACAAGGCAGGGGGGGCACAGACTCACCATTTTCTCTTGCTGCAGCAGGAGGTCGGCTGGCTGGATGGCTGTTCCGGCGGGAGCGAGGTCCGGCTGGATGGCTGTTCTGCCCGGTGGAAGGACTGGCCGGGCAGCCAGTCACATGGGGCTCTGGAGCGGGGGCTTGAAATGATTGGTGGAGAAGCAGCTTCCGCCCTCTGCTTCTCCACCAATCACATTCGACATTACAGCAGCGCAGAGGAGAGGTAGGAGAAAAACCTCTCTCCCCTCTCCTCTTTAGCGCTGCTGCCGCCCGCAAAACGAACCAGGGCCGCGCCGCCTGTGGCGATTGCGGTGCGGCCCTGAGGTATTAAAAAAAAAAAAAAAATTTCTTTATGGTTCTAGGGGGGGTCCAGACCCGCTGGACCCCCCCTGTAGGTGCGCCCCTGGGAAGATGTACATAAGCTACGCAATTACATGAGCATATCTGGTAAAAACCATAGTAGTCCTGGAAAACTCCTTTAAAGGGGTTGTACAGGCTTTTTCTATTGATGACCTATCCTCAGGATATATCAGATCGGCGGGGGTCTGTATGAGGAGAAAGCACGCGCAGTGTGCATGTGCCATCTCCCGTCTCTCTTCCTGCTGCTGCATGTCTATGGGATGGCAGCAGTGATCAGGAAGAGAGAAGGGAAATGGCAGGTGCGCACTGCGCGCACCGTCTCTTCATACAGCTGATCGGTGGGGGTGCTGAGAGTCTGACCCCCACCAATCTGATATTGATGACTTATCCTGAGGAGAGTTCATCAATAGTAAAAGCCCGGAGAACCCCTTTAACTAAGTTAGCTTGTCTCTATAGAGCCAAGTTTTTATTTTTACAGGATCTTCCTATGTGGTTCTAGTATCTACCGTATATGCCCATGAAATCCTATTATCTCTCTAACCTTGCCCACAATATGCCACTATTCTTCTGTTTTCCCCCATGTGACCTCTAACCTGTATTGGTAAAAGAATAGTTCATCTTCTGTCCTGGAACGGGATCAGTACAGATTTGTGAGATATTATGTCAGCAGTTTTACATGGCAGCTCCCATCCCACTCTTCAATGTATTAGAGATGTACTTTTACCAGCAAGACCAAAACCTAGCACCTCTCCTATTGATTACTAGTCCTTGCGCCCTCCATTCAGTAGGGCATATATTTACGTACAGTGGGCATTAGAAACCCCTGAAAAGTATGAAGGTTTGAATTTATGATGTAGAGCCAAGGGGCTGCTTATAAAACAACCTGCTCTGACCGCTGCGTCACTGCTAAAGGTTAATGCTGCTATGGTCCACTGCTAAAGTTATCAAATGGTTCACTGTTAAAGTTGTTAGGATGTTTGTTGAAAGGGTTAACTATGCACCATCAGTGACACAAATAGCTTAAGTAACTTTGTTATGCACTGTGTATTCCAAAAGGCAGAATATGGGTAGGAAATAGTTTACTGGCTGCCAAGTAGTGGGCTGAACCCATTTCCCCTGGTAAGCAAGCTAGAGTGAAGGCCAGTTTGGTGTGTCCTGCTGCCAAGTAAGTTAAGACAGAACCCTTCTTCAGGAGAACCATTACTGTGACATTATTTTTAATAATCAAGACGGCCTGGTCATTGGTCTCCCTACTCTAGATTCTGTTTTTTCATTACTGTTCTCCTGCCTTGCACCACACTGCTCATCTAACATCAAGGACACCCCAGCTACCATCAGGAAGGAGACCCCCAAGTCCAGGGAGTGCCTCGACGGGAAGAAGGGACTGCATCCCTCGATGGGAAGAAGGGACTGCGCCCACCAACTTTGCTCCACCCCACCCATCCTCTCCAATACCTGGTGCGCTGCAATGAAACATTCGTAGTGGATGACTGCAATTCATATTGTGAGGGATGATGGAATAAGAGATTTATGGAAGGGTCAAATGGCACTGTTTCATTTAGATTTATGGTAGTGATACTTTGCTGTTAGATATCGGTATGAGTGAAGCAGGATTGGGCTTATTAGGCAGCTATTTGGGATTCCGTGTATGAGTTCTTGGGTACAGGATAGGAGCTTTTCCAGTGCTGCACTGCAGTCTTTACTCCTCTATCAGATAGTACTGCAGCTGAATAGCAGGGTTGCCAACCGTCCAGAAATTTCTGGACAGTCCGTAAAAATAGGTGTCTTTTTTCCTGTCTCCGTGAAAAAAATAGATGTGTCCGTGATTTTTTTAGGCTGGTGGTTCTTGACTAGATTATTTTGGTGTTAATTATCATCATTTTACAGCTCACAGTAAATGCAGGTGATGAGTTCTTGTCAGTATTGTGACCTATAGACCTGTATTACTTATAACCTTTATCATTTATTATGGTTTTCCAATTTGTCCGTAAAAAATGTTGGAAGTCCATGATTTTGAGATAAATTGTCCAGAAAAAAGAAAAAATCTGGTTGGCAACCCTGCTGAATAGTGATAGAGTCATCGGATGTATGCATTTACAGTAGTTGTGTGTGTGATTACAATAGGGCTGGATGATATTGCGAAAATTAAAATCTTAAAGATTAAGGTTGATTATGGATTTTAATCATTATTTTCTTGTTTTTTTCCTCTTTTCTTCTCTCTGGCAGCCTCATATAGAATGAATGGAGTGTCAGTGTGCATGCTTTACCGGCTGCTACATTAGGACAGGGGAACATGACTGCTGTTTCTGGATCATTGGGGGTCTCAGCGGCTGGACCCCTGCTGATAGTTTATTTATCCCCTGTCCTGTGGATTGGAGTCACTTAATCCATTAAAGTACCTAAAGTGCTATTTTGACATTAAAGGGCATCTGTCAGCAGATTTGTATCTATGACTGTCTGACCTGTTACATGTGCACTTGGTAGCTGAAGGCATCTGTGTTGGTCCCATGTTCATATGTGCCCACATTGCTGAGAAAAATGATGTTTTCATGTATGCAAATAAGCATGTGGGAGCAATGGGGGAGTTGCTGTTACACCTAGAGGCTCTGTTTTCTCTGCAACTGACACCCCCCCGCCCCCCCACACACACACTTTAATTGACAGGACCAGGTGGTGAAAACGTCATCACACCTAGCCCTGTCAATTACAGTGGAGAGAGCGAGACAGTTGCAGAGAAATTTGAGCCTCTAGGTGTAAGAGCAACACGCTCGCTGCTCCTAGAGGCTCAATTGCATATATTAAAACTTTGTTTTTCTTATGAACATGAACACAGATGCCTTCAGCTGCGAAGTGCACATGCAACAGGTCAGCCAGTTTCATAGGTACAAATCTGCTGACAGATGCCTTTTAAAGGGGTTTAATCCTGAAACCAGACAAAACTCTGGATGAAGCTGCAAAGAAGAACAGGTAAGTATTTACCTGCCCGAGCCCGTATTGCCACTCTGGTTCTCCTATCTGGAAACTAGACAACCCCTTTAGGCCTCTTTCACACGAACGTTGTGTTTTGCGGTCCGCAAATTGCGGATCCGCAAAAACAACGGATGGCATCCGTGTGCATTCCGTATTTTGCGGAATACATACATTCCGTATTTTGCGGAACAGCTGGCCCCTAATAGAACAGTACTATTCTTGTCCGTAATACGGACAAGAATAGGACATGCTCTATTTTTTGTTGCGGGCTACGGAACGGAGCAACGGATGCGGGCAGCACACGGTGTGCTGTCCGCATTTTTTGCAGGCCCATAGAAATGAATGGGTCCGCATTTTTCACATGAAGCATTTTTCACATCGGAGCCCGCAAAAACAACGTTCGTGTGAAAGAGGCCTTAACCACAGGAATTTTTTCCTGTTTTGCATTGTCTCATTCAGACAGCCATAACCTTTTCATTTTTCACTGATATAGCCGTACAATGGCTTGTTTTTTTAAAGTTTTATTTTTAGTTACCAAAGTTTGGGATACATATATCTTATTGAAAAGCAATTCCATTATCATTTTTTTTCCCTACGTTGTTCACAGGGTAATTTAAATAACATTTTATCTTTATTATAAAGGCTGTTATTAGGGATGAGCGAATCCACCTCGGGTGCTTCAGTCAATTCGCATAAAACTTTGTTTTAATACTGTACAGAGTGTTGGCTCTGATGAGCCGAAGTAATTACTTCTCAAAGTATCGCGAGACTTCATGTAATAACTTCGGAATTACTTTCTACTGTAAAAAACCTTTGACTCGAACTATTGTTGGTTCCTGGGTACCACTTGGAACTGACTTCGTGAAGAAATAACTTTGGATCCTCGGAGCCAATACATTCTAATACTGTATGGAGCGCCCGCTCCATACAGTATTAAGACAAAGTTTTATGTGAATCGACATCGGATGAAGCATCCGAAGTTCATTTGCTCATCCCCAGTTTTGATGAAAGCGGCAATATTATATGTGTAAATATGAATGTTTTCATTTACCACTCTTAAAGAATAAAACCACTTTTTATAGGATAAGTAGTTTTTATTTTTTATTTAAATAAGCTTTATTGACCTTTAATTATTACATTTTTAGTCCCACTAGGGGATATCACAATACAATTGTTTGCTTTTATAATGCATTGGTATACCTTGTATATCAATGCAGTATAGCCTATCGCTGTAAGGCCTCATGCACACGACCGTATGAAAAAACGGATCCGCAAAAACGGATCCTCAAAAAATACGGATGGTGTCCGTATGCATTCCGTATTTTGCGGAACGGAACAGCTGCCCCCTAATAGAACAGTACTATCCTTGTCCGTGATGCGGACAATAATAGGACATGTTCTGTTTTTTTGCGGAATGGAAATACAGACATACGGAAACGGAATGCACACGGAGTACCTTCCGTTTTTTTGGCGGACCCATTGAAACGAATGGTTCCGTATACGGTCCGCAAAAAAAACGGAACGGACACGGAAAGAAAATACGTTCGTGTGCATGAGCCCTAAGGCTGAGTTCACACTTCAGTTATTTGGTCAGTTATTTCCATCAGTAAGGCCCCGTTCAGACGGCTGTATTTTTGCGGGTCCGCATTACTGCGGACCCGCAAAAATACGGGGGCCGCCGGTGTGTGTTCCGCAGCGCTCGGAACACACGCCGGCACGGCCCCATTGAAAATTCCTATACTTGTCCATGCGTACGGACAAGTATAGGACATGTTCTATCTTTTCTTGCTGAGCCGCGGCACGGAGCCGCGGCTCAGCAAGATAGCGTGCGCCCGTAGAGGTGAACGGGCCCGCCCCTATTCTGCAAATTTGCGGAATAGGTGCGGACCCGTTCACACGGTCGTGTGAACGGGCCCTTATTGTGAGCCAAAACCTGTAGTGAAGCCTACTCAGAGATCAGGTGTAATGGAAAGATCTTCACCTGTTCTGTGTTTTTGACCTGCATCTAGTTTGGCTCACAATAACTGAATGTAGCCTTAGGCTACAGTCACACAACCGTAGTGTTTTGCGGATCGACAAATTGCGAACCGCACATGGCCGCTGCTACCATAGAAATAGCAATTGCAGACAAGAATAGAACATGCTCTATTTTTTTTGTGGGGCCACGGAACAGAACTACGGATGTGGACAGCATGAAATGAATGGGTCCGCACCCATTTCACAAAGGTGCGTAACGGATGCAGACTAATTCATGCGGTCATGTGAATGTAGTCTTAGAATGATAGGCTATTCAGCTGTTAGGACTGGGTCCCCTGACTACCCTGCGATTGCATTGGGGGGGGGGAGAGAGGGTTCCCGTCCCTCTAACAACCTAGATGCCACTATCCATACCATCTAAGTGGTTAAACAGCTGGGATCAAAGTTATCTAAACTATCTCTTTTCACTATAAACAATTATGTTTGAGATATATGTACTACTGGCCACTTTCTAATAGTTATCAATTACTGGTATTCATCGCTAGTTCGGCTATTTCATACTCATGAACTCAAAAATACAAAAGACTTTGCACTGATGAGTGTGAGGTAATTCACTGGCCTCAATTACAAATAAACATAAAGGGTGAAAGCCTATGTAGTATAGTTGATCTGTTTAAAACTTAACTTTTATTATCAAATTTAAAATAAAATAAATGAGGGTCAATACTATGATGCATTTGTTCCACTACAAATAACAAAAGAAGAATAGCAACAAAAAAGAGGTTACACAGCGGTACCTTGGTGCATGGCGGCACCCAACAGAGGATAATTCATAAGAACCAGGTGATCTTACCATGTCCTGTGTGTTTTGCAGGGTGTCAGTATGGTATCCGTTGGATCCGGTCCGGGTTCCTTGCAGGGTTGCCAGCTGTCCAGAAATTTTTGGACAGTCCGTAAAAATAGGTGACTTTTTTCCTGTGTCCGTGAAAAAAAATTGATGTGTCCATGATTTGTTGATGCTGCTGGTACTGGAGGTAATTATTATTATTTTAGAGCTCACAGTAAATGCTGGTAATGAATTCTTATCAGTATATTGAGCTATAGACATGCATTACTTCTAATCCTTATCATTCATTATGGTTTTCCAATTTGTCCGTAAAAAATGTTGGCTGTCCGTGATTTTGGGATAAGTTGTCCAGAAAAAAGAAAAACTTTGGTTGGCAACCCTGGTTTCTTGTAGTCATGTAAAAAGGAGTGCCCTAAAAGAGGGTGCTGTGCTGGCCCTTAGGTCTTAACCACGGTGCACCTGCCCGATGAGAACCATCCTAAACAGCTCCTCCAACATTATTAGCCATCATTATCAACCTGCGAGAACTTCTCCTGTTACCAGGTTTCATTCTTATGCCCACTTAGTTGCACAATGTCCCTGATGAGCACCAGCGAGACATGCATGTAGGGATGGAGCAATAGGGCTACTTAGGGCGACTAGTACAAGGTCAGGTTCTGGATGGGGTTTCGCTTTTCAGGGAGGATGCTCTGTGGTTAGCACAGCACCCCTTTTTAGTGCACTAACAGGGATAGATAGCATCCCTTTTCAATGATTTATTTCCGTTTTACATCACTACAAGGAACCCGGACCAGATCCAGCGGATACCATACCGGCACCCCGCAACACCCAGGACGTGGTAGGATCACCTGGTTCTTTTGAATTATCCTCTGTTGGGGTACTGCCAATTGCACCCACGTGCCGCTTTGTACCCTCCTTTTTGTTGTTATTCTTTTATTTGTAGTGGAACAAATGCATCAAAATATCACCTCCCCCCATTTATTTTATCTTAAATTTGATAATAAATCTTAAGTTTTAACCCCTTCAACCCCGGGCCTGTTTTCACCTTCCTGCCAGGGCCATTTTTTGCAAATCTGACATGTGTCACTTTATGTGGTAATAACTTTGGAATGCTTTTACTTATCGAGGCCATTCTGAGATTGTTTTCTCGTCACATATTGTGCTTCACGACAGTAGTAAATTTGTGGCAAAATATTTCATTTTTATTTATAAAAAAATTCTAAATTTACCAAAAATGTTGAAAAATTAGCAAATTTCCAAATTTTAATTTCTCTACTTTCAAAATATATAGCAATACCTCCAAAAATAGTTATTATTTTACATTCCCCATATGTCTACTTTATGTTGGCATCATTTTATAAATGTCATTTTACTTTTTTAGGACGATAGAAGGCTTAGAAGTTTAGAAGCCATTTTTACATTTTCAACAACATTTCCAAAACCATTTTTTAAAGCACCAATTCAGATATAAAGTGATTTTGAGCACCCCATAATTTGTTACCCATTTTCTCTTGAATACGGCAACAACCCATATGTGGTAGTAAACTGCTGTGGGGGCACATGGCAGGACTCAGAACAGAAGGAGCGCCATATGGATTTTGCAGCACAGATTTTGATGGATTGGTTTGCGGGAGCCATTGATTTTTATTTTTTTAAGTTATTGTCTTATGTGGGGGCTCTTTTTGTTTGGGATGAGGTGATGCTTTTATTGGTCCTATTTTGCAGTACATAAGACTTTTTGATCGCTTGGTATTACTTTATGACTTTTTGAGTCAAGGTGGAAAAAAATAGCTGTTTTGGCATAGTTTTTTAAAAATTTTTTTACATAATTCATCGGAGGGGGCAAATCATGTGATATTTTTATAGAGCAGGTTGTTACGGACATGGCGATACCCAATATGTCTACCATTTTTATTTTTTTTAAATTTTACACATTAGATTTATTTTTGAACAGAATAAAATCTTTTTTTGTGTTGCCATTTTCTGAGAGCCATATTTTCTTTATTTTTCTGTCAATTGTCTTAGGTGGGGTCTCATTTTTGCGGGACAAGATGACGGTCTGATTGGTACCATTTTGTGTTAAATACGCCTTTTTGATCGCCTGCTATTTCACTTCTTGTGAGGCAAGAGGGAAAAAAATGGCTGTTTTGGCATAGTTTTTCAAAATTTTTTTTTACAGCATTCACCTGGGGGGCCATCTCCTGTAATATTTTTATAGAGCAGGTTGTTATGGATGCGGCAATACCCAATATGTCTAACATTTTTATTTTTGGAAAGTTTTACACATTAGATGCATTTTTGAACAAAATAAAATCATTCTCATTTTTTGGGGGACAAGATGACAGTTTGATTGGTACCATTTTGGGGTACATACGCTTTTTTGATCGCATGCTATTACACTTTTTGTAAGGGAAAGTGACCATAAAATGGCTGTTTTGGCACTGTTTTTTTTTTTTTTACTGCGTTCACCTTGCGGGGTGGATCATGTGATATTTTTATAAATCCAGTCGATACGAACACGGCAATACCTAATATGTCTATTTTTATTTTTTTCCCTATTTTTTACTTTTTTTAACTTTATTTTGTGAAAAGGATGTTTTTTTTTCGGAACTCGAAACTTTTTTATAAAACTATTTTTTTCACTTTTTTTTCACTTTCTTTTTTTTTTTTTTTACACTTTTTTAACTTTTGGGGGTCTGATCCCCTTTACAATGCATTACAATACTTCTGTATTGTAATGCATTGGCTGTAAGTGTATTACTCAATGTAATACACTTACAGCCTTCTGCCTGTGAGATCCAGGGGGCTGGATCTCACAGGCTTCCGTAGATAGCAGCCGGATGCCTAAGGAAGGCATCCGGCTGCTATCTAAGCCATTGGGTCCCTGTCACAGCAGCGCGGGGACCCGATGGACACCCCTTCCCACCGCCCGCATCGCATGTGCCGCTGTCAGCGCTGACCGCGGCACATGAAAGGTTAATGCACCGGCATCAGTGTTTTCACCAATGCCGGTGCATACAGCAGGGATCGGACGGGCGCAGCTCCTGCACCCACCCGATCGGCGCGCCTTAGCACTACGGCGCTGGTCGGGAAGGGGTTAAACAGATCAGCTGTACTACATAGGCTTTCACCCTTTATTTGTATTTGATAATCATGCCTTTAGCCATCTACTGCTATACAGTTTGCAGAATCACCATATTTTTCGCTTTATAAGACGCACCCGATGATAAGACACACCCCAGATTTTAGAGTAGGAGACTAAGAAAAATATATTTTTCATCAGACTCCCCAAAAATATCAGGACATCACATCACACCCCCATATCAGTCCTCCGTATCAGAACCCCATCAGCCCTCCATGTCAGACCCCCATCAGACCTCAGACCAGCCCTTTCAGACCCCCATCAGCCCTTTTAGACCCCCATCAGACCTCAGATCAGCCCTTTCAGACCCCCATCAGACCTCAGATCAGCCCTTTATAGACCCCCATCAGCCCTTTCAGACCTCAGATCAGCCCTTTCAGAACCCATCAGACCCCCATCAGCCCTTTCAGACCCCCATCAGACCTCAGATCAGCCCTTTCAGACCCCCATCAGACCTCAGATCAGCCCTTTATAGACCCCCATCAGCCCTTTCAGACCCCTATCAGACCTCAGTTCAGCCCTTTTTAGACCCCCATCAGCCCTTTCAGACCCCCATGAGACTAAAACAAAAAATTCAGCTTACCTCTCCTGCGCCGCGGCTCCTTTTCATCTCCGGCAAGTCGCACTCACCTGACTGCGTGCAGTGTCAGGTCATAGTGTGCGCACTATGTCCTGATGGTGTACGGGGTCAGGGCAGTGCAGCGCCGTCCGGAGAAGACGGGAGTGCCGGACCCGTAGCGGAGCTGCAGTGTAGGAGAGTGAGTATCTTTCCCCGCTCCCAGCACCTAATAAATAATGGAAGCGGTCACTAGTATTTTCTTTATAAGACGTACGGCCATTTTCCCCCTACTTTTGGGGGGGAAAAAGTGTGTCTTATAAAGCGAAAAATACAGTATTTTTTCATAATTACAGTATTTCTTATACTAAATTAATGCTTCAGCCATAGTATCAGCCAATGGTTCAGCACTCCATACTACATTATAATTTTTTTAAATTATTTTTTATGTATTTTGTTTTATTTTGTCTGTAACCATTTCTATGGTAGACCCTTACTATTACTAGTCAATATTATTGCAATTATTGAATTCTACTTGTCGGAGCCATTATTGGGGGCTGACATTATTGAACAGGGATTCAAGGCACGCCCTCTGGTGATGCGACCACATCTTTAGTAACAGGAAGCAATGCTCTGTTTCTCCCTGCAGCGGGCGTGTGCTGGATGAGACTAGCAGTGGGTTAATTGCTCAGCGGATCTATTACTGTGTACTAGTGTTTCTGACCAATGGAGTGCTGAGTCATGGACCTATCAGATTCTGATCCAGAACTCAGCGCTCTATTTAAATCCTTTCCTTGCCATACACCATTGACAGTGATAGTCTTTGAACTCACTAGCTGTGTTCCTGGTTCTTGTTTCTGTGCTTTATTGGATTGCTCATGCTTCTGACCCAGGCTTGTCTTCTGACCACTCTGTCTCTCACTTGGTACTGTGTAGCCCATCTGGTTCAGACCCATTTTCGTATGACTCTGGTATTGTGTTCATCTGTCTTTGTTTGTTGTCCGTCTCTGCACTTAAATAGTGCAGGGACCATCGACCAGTTGCGGTTTAGCTATCTAGGGCTTGTACTGCAAGTATGTAGGGAAAGTAGGCTGGGTTCTAGCCTTAGGGCTCACTGTCCTTGTCTGTCCCTACCTACAGTCATTACAAACGATTTGTAGTAATGAAGAGGTGGATGAATCAGAGCAAGAAAGAGTTTTTGTTGCCTTCACAGTATGAATAGGGCAATTCTAGATATGTACTGTAGGTGACATGAGGGAGCAGGGGGCAAAGAAATGATCAGAGCCAAATATAACCCCAAGACTGCCTAGGAGTTATGGTGGTGCCACACACTGATATGGAAACATGTTTTGGTAGGTTAGTAAATGGTAAAAACATAAGATGTTTAGTTTTGGAAAGATTCAGTTTCAGAGAGAGGACATGATAATTACCTGTAGTATGCAGAGATCTTAAAACTGGTGAGATATTCAACCATACTGTAAAGTAGATTAGAAATTTGCAGAACTTTTTAATGAACAATGATTAAGCTTTAATTACAGAAAACTGGATTCAGCTTTTGAATCCTCATATTCAGCATTACCCTGTGTGTCTGATACTAAATATATCTTCTACATGTAGCTTCCAGACACATGCAGATCACAGAGTGAATGCATCACCTATTACTTTTTCACTAAGCACATGACAATTATTGATACTGGATTTTCTTTTCTATTTGACATTCAAATCTGTGCTCCTCATTCATCTCCTGCTTATAATGAGTGGTAATAGGCTGAGACGGGCGTTGGGACAGCTTATCAGTACGTTCCCTGTTAGATCAATGTTCATGGATTTATGCAGGGCAGCAAAGGCAGAGAATATCCTTTTCATCGCTCCTTTGGTTTCCATCTGTGTAGCCATCAACCCTGGCAGTGGCTGCACATCTCGTTGTTGTGGGGTGTCACAGGGGCTGGATTCTGCTATTCGCAGATAACAGACGCTCCATTGTCTAGCAGAACAGCGTGGTTTTATGAATGGTGAATCGATCGTCCTTCACAAGCTGCTTGTGAAATACATTTGTTAGAAGAGGAGATATGATACCTGAGTCCCAAATACCAGTCACAGCTCTGTCCTTAACTTTCATTTAAAGGGCCAATCCAGCCGTGTATAAATAAAGCTTTATCATTGTATATAGAGTTTGAAAACTTTTTAATATACTTTTGGGGTGGATTTACTAAATCTGTCTAAAAATAAGAAAGTGTAAACTTGGACAGTCTTAAACTGAGCCACATTTATCACAGTGGCCGATGCTGGATAATAAATCTGGAAAACATGAACTGTCTATTCTAACTTTACATCACCTATTTGTACGATCAGCTTCCTTCTTCAGTTGCATCAAAAATGTTGCACTTAAAGACGTAATGTTTCCTTTCCTTCTAGAAATGGTGAGGAATGGAAACACGAGGTATATTAGAAAGTTTCAGAACTTTTCTCTGTGATATAAGGTAAATTTAGTCTCTGTTGCATGATCCTAGAGCGCTTTTACTATCCCAAAGGGAGCAAATGATCAGGTCATGGAGTGGTTTGCTATTCCCAAATATATATATATGCAGTATATATACACATATACGGTATACATACATATATTCACTATATACATATATGCAGTATATAAAATATAGTATGCACTCCTCAACATTGAAATTGCAACAACAAGAAGGAAAAGGCATGGAATTATGGAAACAAAATATTCAAAATACCTTGATTTAGTCAGTATCAAGTATGAACATCACACACAGGGGTCCGGCTACCGCATATTATGCCATATAACACAATAATCCCAGGGGTAAAACCAGTGTGATGTTCCTATCAGGATAATGACTACCCGTCACACACAAAGATATTGTAGCCCGGATCCATTATTCCTATCTACAGTACTTGCACAGTCACCCTAGGCAGTGACCCCACAACTGGGCGGCAGTCTCTTTACTGAAATATGTGTGAAGGCGACACACAAACAGGGAACAACAAACAGAGACTAGGAGGGTATTCATATGGAATAAGGGTCAAAAGCCAGTCAGACAATGAGGTACAAAAAACTTCAGAGGCAAACGAGAAACCCAAAACGCCAGAAAGTCAAAAACCAGGAGATCAAATAGAATATCAGTCGTCAAAAACGTAGTCACAATACAAATCAAGAAAATCCAAGGCAAAGGAGTCTTAAATTACAGCAAGAGACCAGCAAGGGGAGCCAGAGCACTAGAAATTCACTGGCACCGGCACATGCAGGTGCTGACCTTTTGTACTGAACAGCTCACACCAGCATCCCAGCATGCAGGGTGGAGCTGCCAGCTGGGTGACCTGACACTCTGGAGCCCCGACGTGTTACATCATTGGCCTGGGGCTCTGATGTCATAGCGGGTCACCCAGCAGATCTTGTTCCCCCCTACGCACCATTCTCCTAATCAGATGATACGTCCATGCAGAGGTTCTTCTTGGCGCACCTCTTGCTGTCATTCCACTTCATTGCAACCACCAGGACACACAACATTGAACAGTGCACAACATTGAACAGTCTCGGCTCAGGCATGTAGTGATCTGAAGTGATAAATCTGGAGTGATAAACCATGGTCTCTCAGTTCAGTGGACAAACAGGAGGCATTGCACAGTCATCCCACATGACTTTATCTGCTTTGAGGTTTCATGTGGCTAAAAAAACTTTGCTTTCTGTCTGGCTTTTATGCCCCCCCACATGCCACAGATTGGAGCCAGGAATTGAAAATTTGATCATCTGCAAATCTTAGCGACAACTAGTACTCCCTCACTTTGCATAACCTTATAGCTTGTCCTTCTTGGGGCTGCAATTTGAATGTTGAATAATATATACCGTATACGTATATATATATATATATATATATATATATATATATATATATAAAAATATATATATATACAAATACATTGTATAGGCTGAACACAAATAATATCATCCATCTCGTACTGCAGAGGTGACATTATTGACTCCCGTCTGTGACTTCAGAGACGTCTGTTTGTTTAAGCCCCTCAGCGGGCTAATAGCAGACAATCATCCCTGCACATTAATGCGCTTCTCCAGCTTGTCAATTTGTATTTAAAGGACATCTTCACCTTTTAATTTCAAATACCATTTTACAGGTCTCGCTGGGGAGAGAATTTAGAAGTCTTCATTGTGTACGTGTCTGAGCAAGTAATGACCATCCATGAGGTTAGCCTGCTGCAAACCAAATATACATACATAATGCCCTATAAATATCAGTATCATTATTGTGGCTCCTTCCTGGTCCTATATTTGAAATGTATTTTTTTTAATCTTTATTGCACTATTTTGTGTTTGTTTCCAGTTTTGTTTGAGCATAACATTGTATAGAAGAAAAAAAAAAGCAAGACTGAGCGCAATGAACAATAAATGGTTTACTAAATCAATGCTCATGTAATATTGTGAACAATAATAAAATCCTGTAAGAAGGGCCGACAAGGCCACGAAGATAAATGAGTATTAAGATAAGTGGAACAGAGAAAGAAAACAACCATGCATGCAAGAGCTGCGATCAGTATTAAAAAACACAAAAAGCATATTAAGAAGTACAAAGTAGAAATACACAAGACGGATGCGGGGGAGGGTTTCTCTCCCACTATGGTGGTCTTAGGCTACATTGACACGACAGAAGGGGAAAAACTGAAAACTTCAGTTTTTCCCCTTCTGTTGTGTAATAAATTAATAATTTTGAAGGGTTGTAGCTAATACATTCATTGTCAGCCATAGTGTTAAGTACATTGACACGACAGTGTAAAACGCCCATCACACTGCTGTTTTTAGAACCAATTCAAGTCAATGGGGCTATTCACATGGCGTTTTTTTTAACGGGCAGTGAAAAGTGGCCATAAAAAAAATAGTAAATGTCCTATTTTTAGCTGTTTTCACAACCAGACAGTCCCCCATTGAAATCAATGGGGCTATTTTAATGGCTGTTAGACAGGAGGGCACCCATCCGCCGACCGTTAAAAACAGATACCTCTCATAGTGACATCATAGCTCTGGGAGCAAAAGTCCTTTAGCATCAAGAGAGGGGTAACTGCCTCTGCGAGTGCAAGTGGATAAGGTAAATAATATCTTTTATGTTTTTCGGCATAAAATCTCCCCTGCAGATTACCACTGCTGGGGGCCACTTGGGGGGCATTATTACTCCTGGGACCACTATGGGGTACATTATCTTTGCTGGGGGCTACTATGGGCGATATTCTCACAGCTGGGGCCACTATAGAGGACATTATCATTGCTGGGGGGGGGGCACAATGGCCAACATCATCACTGCTGGGGGCCACTATGGGCAACATTATTACTGCTGGGGGCCACTATAGGGGACATTATCACTGCTAGGATCATTATGAGGGACCTTATGTATACTGCAGGGTTTGGGATAAAAATTAAAATTATCCATTTTTAATGGCCGTTTTTAATGCAAAATACCATTAAAGACACCCGGATAGCCAGAAAATTGGTGCTAAAATGGTTGAAAAATGGCCATAAAAAACACACAGTGTGTCCGTTTTTTAATGGCCATTTTTTTCACTGTTGTGTGAATGTTACCTTAGCTGGTTACAACGAGACATGAGTAGGCATGCACTAAAATGGAGAGCAGTGGGCTGTTCCGCTGTTCAGAATGAAGTAGTCCTGCCAAGGGGTCCAGATCTCCAAGAACTTGTCAAGGCGATCTGCTAAGTTGTATTTGAAGTTTGTAACCATCGTTTGCCAAGATGCATTGGAGCAATGAAAAAAAAAGTTGCAAAAGTGTACATACCCTGTAAGTCAGGAAAACCAATAAGCTGTGATATAATGTGTCAGCCTTATGCTTGGCTCAGTGTTACGATAAGGCCACGTGGTCAAGTTCTAGGATGCAGTTTTGGAGGACAAAGTCAGGAGTGAATTCCAAACAGAGAAGTTGAATCTGTCCTTAATCCTTTCAGTACCGGAGGTTTTTTAGATTTTGCATTTTCATTTTTCTTCCCTATTTTCCGTGAGCCATAACTTTTTTATATTTTTGTTCACATAGCTGTATGAGGCGCTTATTTTTTGTGGGACAAGTTGTACTTTCTAACGCCACCATTTAATATTGCATATGGTGTAGTGGGAAGCGGGAAAAAAATTCGGGTGAAATTGCAAAAAAACCCGCAATTCCGCAAAAGTTTTACGCGTTTTTATTTACGGCATTCGATGTTCATCAAAACTGACCAGTTACTTTCATTCTACTGGTCAGTGCGAATCCGGCGGTACCTAATATGTATAGTTTTTCTTGTGTTTTGATAGTGATAAAATAATTATAAAGTTGGAATATTTTTTTTTTTGTCGTCATATCTTGACCCCTATAAGTTTTTGGTATTTATGTGTACGGAGCTGTATGGGGGCAAATTTTTTGCTGGGCGATCTGAACTTTTTATTGATACCATTCTGAGGTGTGTATGACTTTTTGATCGTTTTTTGATTATTTTTTTTTTTAAAAAAAGCTACAAAAAAGCGAATCAGCCATTTTGACACTTTTTTCCGTCACGCAATTTGCCGTATTGGAAATTGTTTTATATATTAGTACGGGCGTTTTCGGTCGCGGTGATACCAATGATGTCTATATTTATTGTTATTTAGGTATTTATTTTTTATATAATATATATTATACAGAAAGGGGGTGATTTAAACTTTTATATTTTTTTATTTTTTATATATTTAAAAATTATTATTTTTTAAATTTTTTTGTGATTATTTTAAGGCTCACATATGAGAAAATAGATCCTGTTTTTTCTTTTTGAGCAATCAGGGATTTTAAATCCTGCATTTAATATCCCTTTTGCTCATTTCTTAGCCTAGTCTGCCATCTAGTGGCCAAACTAAGAATTGCACATTGAAAGCTGTAAACCTCATCAGCGAGGTTTATAGCATTCAAACCCATCGCAGGTGCCCTGATTGGCCACAGGGGGCATTCGTGGGACACCCGGAAGCGCTCGCTTCCGGCTTTAGCGCTATTAGATGCCGTGATCACGTGAGATCACGGCATCTAATAGCTTTAGTTACCGATCGGGTACATAGGTAAGTAGGGGCAAGTCTCTGCTGTTTGAAACAGCAGAGACTTGCCGGCCATGACGCCCGCCGCACGTGCGAGCAGGCGTCATGTTCCCGCATCGCCCCAGCGCCATACATGTACGGCGCTGGGAGTGTAAGGGTTAATACATTCTCTACTTTTATGATCCACTTCTAATTTTGGCTTCTAGAACTGCATCAGGAAACCTGACCATGTGGCTGTACCATTAATATCAATGGAAAATGCAAACATCAGACACATGGCTTCAGACACTAATACATATTGAGATTATCACCAGAATAAAGAACAGAAATGATACAGAATGGAAAATACCAGGTGTGCTCCCAGAAGATACAGATTCCATGTAAGATTTGCAGAGGGCTGGAGGTTGTGATGAGCGCTGGGATCACCATCCTAAGTGTAGGGATGAAGGACGGACTTGTCTATACAGGCCATATCTACTTATTACTTCTTGTCATGTTCATCATCAGGAAAGGGTTTTAGCGGCAGCAAGGTCCTGACTTGGAGACAGGAATAGCAGCTGTAATGAAAAAACTTGACCAATGATCTGAGACAGACATCTGCGTGTAACCTCCTGGGACTAATCCAGAAAAAATAAAATACCATTCACTTGTCCCCGGTCATAACTGTCCCCACAGGTGGCATCACAGAGAATCTGGCATTCAATATGGCTCTCCTGATGTATATTTAACGCAGGCGAGAATATCTAACTGCTTTCCTGTCCCATCAGAAGCTCCTGTCCTCAGCACTTGTTTGTCCATGACAGAGGTTTTCAGTGTGGCACGCATGACCATAAGGGGTATGCACCACTGGTAGGGGGGATACACAGGTTTCCTGCACTTTTCAGTAGATTGTACTCAGGGCCGGCCTTTGGGGTGTGCGACCCGTGCGGTTGCACAGGGCGCTTCACTCCCGGCCAGTTAAGGGGGCGCCCTGCCAGAGCGCCCCCTTAATGGCCCGACCTGCTCCTGTACAGCATCTTGTGCCCCCCCTCAGACCTCAGACGCAGCGTCAGGTCATAGTGTGCGCCGGCAGGGAAGACAGTGGAGCGGGGAACCTGATGGCAGCGGCAGCGCAGAACAATTAAGTATGTTTTTTTAAAGTGGCTGGGTGGGCTGATCTGAGGTCTGAGGGGGGGCACAAGACGCTGGTCTGAGGGGGGCACAAGACCCTGATCTGAGGGGGGGCACAAGACGTTGATCTGAGGTCTGATGGGGCACAAGACGCTGATCTGAGGTCTGATGGGGGCACATTGTGTTGATCTGAGGTCTGATGGGGGCACAAGACGCTGATCTGAGGTCTGATGGGGGCACAAGACGCTGATCTGAGGTCTGATGGGGCACAAAACGCTGATCTGAGGTCTGATGGGGGCACAAGACGCTGATCTGAGGTCTGAAGGGGGACACAAGATGTTGATCTGAGGTCTGATGGGGCACAAGACGCTGACCTGAGGTCTGATGGGGGCACATTGTGTTGATCTGAGGTCTGATGGGGCACAAGACTCTGATCTGAGGTCTGATGGGGGCACATTGTGTGTCTGTGATTTTACACAGGACTGCAGGTAACACTACTCCATTTTCTATACTCAGATAGCCATCACTGTGTTACCTCTACAGTTACAAAGGACTGCAGGGGACATCTACTATATTATCTATACAAAGATAGTTATCACTCTGTAAGGGGGCCCTCTGAGACTTTATCGCCCACCTGAACCTGGAGCCTGCCCTGGGCTGACGTCACACATGCGCAGAAGGACTCAGAGGGTGGTAGGGGGAAGTTAGCGGCTGCACTGCTGTAAGTAAGTGCCCCCAAACAACGTGATGACCGGGGGGGGGGGGGTTAATTGGGAGCGGGACTATATACTTAAGGCCCCATTCATATACTTAAGGCCCCATCCATATACTTAAGGCTTCATCCTTATTTTCTATACTTAAGGCCCCATCCTGTATAGGATAATAGAGATGGCAGTCATGGCACACATAACTCACACATGATTAAACACCAGTGAGGGGTTTAGTGATGTGAGCTATGTGTGTGCCATCTCCGTTATCCCATACAGGAAAATATAGTGACAGTATTAAAAGTCAGACTGTATAGAGCTATAAATACAGTGCAGAGATATATAGAGAATAGAGTGATATAGGACAATATAGAAAGCTATAAATACAGTGCAGAGATATATAGTGTGATATAGGACTGTATAGAGAGCTATAAATACAGTGTATATATATATATATATATATATATATATATGCTGTCCTACTCTATATATCTCTGCACTGTATTTATAGCTCTCTATACAGTCCTATATCACTCTATATATCTCTACACTCTATTTATAGCTCTATACTGTATGACGTTAGTACTGTCACTATATTTTTCTGTATGGGATAATGGAGATGGGATGGCACACATACTTCTTTAAGTAAATATATATATAAATGGGGGGGGGGGCGCCGAGAGAAAGTTTCGCACAGGGCGCCATCTACCCTAAGGCCGGCCCTGATTGTACTATTTTACCCTATTTTTCTGAAAATTGTGAAATACCCACAAAAATACTGTGATGGGAAACACAACTAGATTGTAGAAATCCATCCAGGTCCGTAGAAGAAGGACTGAGGATGGCTCCTGTAACCATGCCTGTGCGTGTCTTTATGTGATGCTATGTGTGTACCTGTGTATTTAGGTGTATATTTGTATAACTGCATAGCCAAACTTTTGGAGATGACGGTGTTGGTGCTTACTCACTCATCATCGTTTTGTTTGTTTTTCAGATGCAGTTTTTTTTTTCCTTGCTCCGATTCTCCCCTATCTTGCACTGCATCGTGCTGGGCAAGGTCTGTTTGTTTTGAGCCGGTGAAATACTGGCTTCACATTAGTATGTTAGGTGGACACTTATGCCTAGCACACAAATGGGCGGTGTATAGCACTGTTCTAGGTGGTTTTGGAGGCGGTACTAGTGATACCCGCCTCTAAAACCGCCCAGAAGACTGCTAGCACTCTGTGTAAGGCAAGGGGAGCATCGGAGCAAGGAAGTGTTCCGATTCTCCACTCAAACATGGTAAACCAGTGAAGGGGGAGGGGCTTGATAACCCCTTTAAATGAAGGGAAGTATTAATTGAGTACTGTTTTATGAATTAGGCTATTAAGAGAGTATTCCCATATGGGACATTTATGGTATATTGCTAGAATATGCCATAAATGCCTGATAGGTGCAGGTCCCACCTCTAGGACCCGCTCCTATCTCCAGAACAAGTCACTGAAGTGAATGCAAAGCAATCGGAGCATGTGCAGCCACTCTACATTCACCACTATGGGACTTCTGAAAATAACGAAGAGCTGGTTCGGCTATTTTTGGAAGTCCTATAGTGGTGAATGCAGTGGTGAATGCAGTGGTGGCCATGCTGTCGTGGCTTGTTCTCCATTCATCGATATGCCATAAAGATTCCAGATGGGACAACCCCTTTGGGTATACATCGTATAATGGTATAAATTGGGAAAAAACTGTGAACCATACTGACTGAATTTCAATATCCCGTGTTGCTTTTTATGCCCGTTGTATTTCATTATTTGCAATTGCTTGATACATGAATTTGTACTACTGATAACATTGCAGTGCAAGTTGTTCCAATTAAGTACATTTGCTTAGGATTAAGATGGACTGTAATTGTTGGGGTGCTTGGTTGAATTTTCTCTGACAAGGGGTACTGGGCTCAGAAAAACTGAGAAATCTATGATGACAGAGAATTAGGTCATTTAAATATTTGTACCTCACTTGTAAATAAAGGGGTTGTCTGACACCCAAGCCAAAATGAATTGACAGCCAAAAGGTATTCTGGCCCTGAGGGGTTCTGTTACCACTGCATTCAGTCCCCTGTGCACATGTACTATTTTGTACTTTGTTTACTGTATTTTACATATTTCTTATGCAATGTGAATGTAATGACATGTTATGCACTTGGTTCACCAGCAGATGAAGTATGGTTGGCAACTTACCATGCCATTCCTCCCGCTTCTTGGTAGAAGTGGGCTAGACCAACTTCCTGCTGAAGGTGGGGCTGAGCTAGAGGAGAGGAGAGTAAGGTGGAGAGGGGATGTGTGATGCTCCTCTCTTGTCAGAGGAAGGGAGGAAGCAGCTCCTAGAGCACCCACTGCCCAGAGTTAAAGTAAGAACCAAGACAGCAGAGTGAACTTTTACATCCAGCTTCTACAGACACTGCTGTGAAGTGAGTGAAAATGGTCCGAAGACACCCTAATCACCAAACAACGACCACTAGGCCAGCATCAACTAAGTGCTGACTCATCACTAACGAACCTGCCACCATACCTCCCCAGCCAGGGCCAGAAGAGAATTGCACTAAAGCCTGCTGCTACTGTTTGTATTTGCAAGTTCTGTAGTTCTGTCCTATTCATCTCTGTAGGGACAGGAAGCGAGAGAGATTAAAAGGCCCCTCCCCACCCCCATACTCCAGTGTTCTTCCTGTCCCTACAGGGATGAAGTAGAAGCGTGGTTCCCCGTGTGGAATGAAGATACCTTAAGGGACTATGGAGTGTCTGGGGGTTCGGCCTCTCCTCGCTCCTTCAAGCGGTCCCAGGCCAGCACCCCTCTGGGAAGGGGTCCCCTAGCCTTCCCTGGTTACCTTTTTCCTGGGGCGTTTGCCACGGTATCAGGGCGCCGATGCCCCTTCTCTGTAGGGAGCTCTGGACTCGGCAGCGGCTCCACCTCCTCTCTGCACGTGGTCCAGACCTCCGGGGACTCGCTGGTAGGTCCGGGCACCCGGATTAGATGACCGGAAACTGCAGGTCACCATGTGACAGGAAGTCGTCATGAAACATGGCGGCGCCTATCGGCAGCGCTGGAGGCCTGCAAGCTGTGGGCCTCGCGCTGGGGGGAGAAGGATTCTTCCTCTGGGAATTGAGTCCCTCCCCCAGGAAGAGGCGGTGAGCAGCGCTGCAACAGGGGGTGGACCCCGGGTGAGTTTAAAAAGACCTTTCATTGTTTGTCTGTTGCTCATCATGGAGGTTCCAGCGTCGGGCAGAGATGAGGCTCTTGTAGACCCCCCCTGCTATGCAAGTAAGCTTTTATGCTTAAGGTCCCTTTAACTATGTGGAGCATTAGATTATATTTTGAGTTCCACTATCTCCTTCCTCTCCTTCTTAGGTGGAGAAAGATACTCCCCATAAATCTGACAGCCAGAGAAAGAAGGCTAGAAAATGTGCCACCTGCACTAAGCGTTTGGGAGACTCCTACAAAAAACAGCTATGTCAGGATTGTCTGACAAAGATTCTGAAAGAGGAGCAGCCTTCTTTTTTGTCAGATTTAAGGACCATGATAAGAGAAGAGGTCCAGGCGTCTGTCTCAAGCATGACGCCTAACCCCACTCCACCTCCCCCCAAAAGGCCTAGAATCCAGATGGATTCTGATTCAGAGGAACAACAGTCTTATTATTCAGAGGGAGAAATAGAAGAGGAAGAAAAACAATCGGCTTCATCCTTATCTCAGGATCCAAGCAGATACTTCTTCTCTAACGAAGATTTGGAGATCTTCTTTCCGCTGTTAGACAAACTATGGCTGTGGAGGAAGAAGAACAAACACGCTCCATGCAGGACGCAATGTTCGGAGGGTTAAGAGCAAAAAGGAAAAGACTTTTTCCTGTGAACAAAAATTTAAAGGAACTAATAAAAGAGGAATGGGAGGAGGCAGATAAAAAACTTTACCTTCCCAGAGAATTTAAAAGCAGGCTCCTGTTTGACCCGGAGGAAACAAGACTATGGGATGTGGTTCCGAAGGTAGACATACAGGTGGCTAAGGTGGCCAAAAGAACCATGATTCCATTTGAGGATTCTTCTCAACTGAAGGATCCTATGGATAGGAAGATAGATGGGGTTCTGAAGAAGTCCTGGGAATCTGCAGCAATAGGGATAAACACAAATATTGGTGGAACTTCGGTAGCAAGAGCTATGAGTCTATGGCTGGACCAGCTAGGTAACCATCTCAAGATGAAAACATCAAGAGAGGAGATCCTAGACGCTCTTCCCCTCTTAAAAATGGCTACGGCATTTCTGTCACGTACCATGTGGTTATCGTGACACGTGTTTCATGTTGCTCATGTTTGTGCCCTGGTATTCCGGATTTGGTTGTATGCTGGTTGCCAGGGGCAACGTGTAAATTGGTGGTGTCTCGGTTGTTCTCCGTGACACGGCTTCCATGTTGCTCATGTTTGTGTCCTGGTATTCTGGCTGCGGTAGTAGGCCGTGGTTGCCAGGGGCAACGTGTAGTTTTGGTTGCTGGTATGTTCCCTTATTGCATACTTCCCTCCTTCCCTGTCTGGTTCTCTTGGGGTTAACATATTGACCTGGGTGTGGTCACTAGGTGCTTTTATTCTGTTGTTGCTAGCCTGGTGGGTTAGTTGTGCTTCAGCCTCCGTTGGTGCTGGAGCTATGCACCTTTCCTGGGATTCCATCTGCCCAGTCCTTGTGGCCACTTAATATGTCATCGAGGTCTTCCCGAGGTCCTCTCATCCCCTTCCCTTATTCCTGTTATGTGGTTTATGTACGGGTGGGTGTTTGGTCTGTGACTGCCATGTGTCTTCTGACATGGAGTCCAGACATTCCCTGTATGTATGTGCCTTCGGTGAGAGGGCTCCAGGGTTCCCCGGAGGGGGAACAGCGACGATACTGTGAGTTGTTGCCGGTGAGCTGGTTCCTGGGTGTGTTGTGTTTACTGAGTCCTGTTAGGTGTTCGGGTTCCAGTACATGTGCCTGGGCTGCAGTCTTTGGTGTATGGACTGCTGGTGCTTCTATCAGCAGTTTCAGCAGGCAAGTTGCCAGGTGCACCAGGACCATCCTGGAGGTGCAGTCAGTGAGTTCTGGATAAGTGCATCCCTACCATCTGGGGCTCTGTGAAGAACGGGGCTCACTGGGTTTCTGCCCTCTGGGTTTGGTTTCTGGTGTTTCCGGTGCACTTGGTTCAGTGGTTTTCCTTGCCGCTGGCTTCTTGCCTGCTGATCGGTTTTCTTCTCACTGTAGTGTATCGGTGTATGCTCGGTGTGGAGTTTCCCCTCCCACACCGCAGCGTGACAATTTCTTGCGGATGCCTCAGCGGAATCTATCCTCTGTGCTGCAAGAAATAGTGCTCTGTCAAATTCAACCAGAAGAGCACTCTGGATAAAACCATGGTCAGGTGACATCGCATCGAAGAACATATTATGTGCGATCCCGTTTTCTGGATCCAATTTATTCGGACCAGTTTTAGACGAGCTATTGGAAAGAACAGCGGATAGAAAGAAGGGGTTTCCTGAGGAAAAACCCCAAAAATCGAGACCCTTTCGTAAAAACCCCAGATCGTTTCAGAGTGCTCCTTCCAGAGGGAAGGGTAAATCAGGCAGATGGAGTTACCCCAAAGGTGGCAGGGGAAGAGGTTTCCTCCTTAACCCAAACGCTAATAGCACCTCATCCAAACAATGACGCCAGGCCAGTGGGAGGAAGACTGAGACACTTCTGAGAAGAATGGACCCACATAACAGAAAATCGGTGGGTTCTGGATTCCATAAAAGAGGGATTCAGATTAGAGTTCAGAAGACGTCCCCCTCAAAAATTTCAGATCACACAGTTCAAATCAGCCTCTCTTCAGTCTCAGCTCCTCTCAGATGTGAAGAAGTTAATGATGCAGGATGCAATTACTCCAGTACCCCTATCCCAAAAAATTCAAGGGTCACTATTCACGTCTGTTCCTGATAAAAAAAAACGGACAATTCATTCAGAACTATAATCAATCTGAAGGGGTTGAACAGGTGGATAATTTATCGGAAATTCAAGATGGAGTCTATAAGATCCACGATTCCTCTTATTCCTCCAGGTGCCTTCATGTGCACGATAGATATGAAGGACGCCTACTACCACGTCCCAATTCATCAACAGTACCAGCAATACCTTAGGTTTTTTGATGAAATCAAAAGGGGAGATCCGGCATTACCAGTTCAAATGTCTTCCTTTCGGAATATCTTCTGCACCTCGCATTTTTACAAAGGTAATTATAGAGATGATGGCGTACCTGAGAAGAAATAAAATTACAGTAGTACCGTACTTAGACGATTTCCTGATCATAGCAAATTCCGAAGATCTCTTGATAAGACACCTTTCTCAGACTCGATGTCTCATGGAGCGTCTAGGTTGGATACTAAATTACTCAGTCAGATCTCCACCCAAATACCAGAAAAGTCAGCAAATATTACAGATGGGCATCCCATGGGATACAAGTCAGATGAAAACGCTGACGACAGATGCCAGTCAGAGTGGCTGGGGGGCTCACGTGGAAGATTTCTTCTTTCAGGGGGTTTGGAGCCACAAAGATCAACAGAGATCATCAAATTTCAGAGAATTAAAGCCGGTCTGGGAGTCCTTGAAGGCGGCCAAACGGATATTAAGAGGTCATCATGTCAAACTATTGACAGACAACATGACAACAGTTTGCTATCTAAAGAGACAAGGGGGGACGAGAAGCCCTCTACTTCAAAATCTTGCAGGAAAAATCTTCACCTGGGCAGAAAGGACGCTACTATGTATCATAGCAGTCCATCGTCATCCCATTCATCCGGGAGAATGGACTCTGAACAGGCAAGTATTCAATTCTATCTGCCTCAGGTGGGGAACACCAAAGATAGACCTATTCGCAACGAGAGAGAATGCACAGATAGAGCAGTTCTCTCTAAATCCAAGAGACAGTCCATCTGGAAAAGATGCCCTGTCCCAAACCTGGAACATGTCTCTGGGTTACGCCTTTCCTCCGCTACCTCTAATACCAGCGATTCTGAAGAAGCTGAGATCGAGTTCAGTGAACCTAATCTTGATCGCTCCAGCCTGGCCCAAATAGGGTTGGTATCCAATGCTAATAGAGAGGTCCATGGCAGAACCGATGACACTTCCAGCAAGAGAGGATCTCCTTCTTCAAGGGCCTATACACCATCCAGATGTCAAAAGACTCAAATTGACGGCCTGGATATTGAGAGGCAGATGCTGAGGACCAAAGGTCTATCTGCCGAGGTTCAGGAACAAAAGTACCATTGCCTGGATGTAAGAAGAGCGGTCCTGACTTACCTTAAAAAGATGGAACCTTGGAAAAATCATCGAATCTCTTCATTCAGTTCGGTGGCAGGAATAAAGGATGCAAGGCTTCTAAACAATCATTAGCAAGATGGATTAAGGAAGTCATCAGAGAAGCATACAGACTAGAGGATCTGCCATGCCCCTTGACAGTGAAAGCCCATTCAACGAGAGCCATGGCTGCTTCCTGGGCAGAGAGAGCAGAGGCCTCAATAGACCAGATCTGTAGAGCAGCCACGTGGTCAAATTTCCATACTTTCTCTAAACACTATAGACTGGACGTTATGGCCAATTAAGATCTAGCCTTTGGACGAAAAGTCCTCCAGGCGGTAGTCCCCCCCCCCAAGTAGCTATTTGGTAGCTCTCCATGGTGCTGTCATGGAGGGACGTCCTGGAAACATAAATTTAGTCTTACCGGTAAATACCTTTCCAGGAGTCCTGACATGACAGCACTGAGTATCCCTCCCCTATTTGTTTCTGTTTTACTATTATTGTTCCAGTGTGCTGTAAGCATTGTGACAATAATAAATATGTTGCATTAATCCGGTGTAGTGATTTAAAAAACACTGGAGTATGGGGTTGGGGAGGGGCCTTTTAATCTCTCTCGCTTCCTGTCCCTACAGAGATGAATAGGACATCCTCCATGGTGCTGTCATGTCAGGACTCCTGGAAAAGTATTTACCGGTAAGACTAAATTTATGTTTTTAGTTTTATACATCAAAAATAACCCCACAGACACTTTTCTTGCATAGGCAACCTGTCAGGAACCCAACCAAAATGTGAACAGTGCCTTACTCATGTGTGAGTGGAGTTGTCAACTTTTCTTTTATGCTAGTTACAATTTAGGGTACTGGCTTGTTCCTCATCAGATGACCACACCACCTAGAGCAGGGTATCTTCAGGAATTCAATGTACTGAAGTATTTAAACCATATGTACCATTCATACCATTCATTTCAGGTGAATAAACTGATTTGTGAGTACATGAGGAATAACACAGTATCTAGTCATTATACAGTATCTAGTCATTATATGACTTGTCTTCTAGCATTTTTAACCAGTTTTCATCACTACAGGCTCCATCTCTAATTGCTAAGTTTCCTTGAGATGGTGGACATTTTTACATATACATACACCATATATGCAACACACAAACACATAAATACACCATATACATGGTACACATACTGTACATAAATACACCACATATATACTACACACATACCACACAACTTTTAAAAAACCTCAGGAGCTAAACTATGGAATGGAAGGGCCAGGGGCGTACATAGAATTCATCGGGCCCCATAGCAGGAATCTGAATTGGGCCCTCATGGTCCGTACTAAGCTACTACCCATCCCTGGTCCCTCCAATCTTCTACCCTAGCCCCTCCCCTCTCTCACCCATCAACTGTGGCTTAAAGGGATTGTACCATATCAGACAATGGGGCATATTGCTAGGATATGCCCCCATTGTCTGATATGTGCTGGTGCCGGAGCTGGGGTCTGCACCTATCTCGTAAACAAAGTCTTGAAAGTCACAGAGGTTGCACCAAGCAAGCCCAGCCGCCCTCCGTTCATCTCTATGGGGTTGCCAAAAATAGCTGCTCGCTGGCTTGGCTATTTCCGCCAACCCCATGGAAATGAATGGGAGTGGTAGCTGCACATGTGAGATGAGCCGTCCGTGACTTTCAAGGCTTCGTTTATGAGATAGGTCTGGGTCCCAGCTCCGGGACCAGCACCTATCAGACAATGGGGGCATATCCTAGCGATATGCTTCCATTGTCTGACATGGTACAACCCCTTTAAGTAGGTACATTGGTGCTACTTTATACATCATTACTGTTTTTGATAACCTGGGGGGTGCTTATGAAACAAAATGTACACATAGGGTGACATTAGTAGATATAATGTACTATATAGCACTTCCATCATATCACTGTATCCGTCAGAAGAAACAAAAAAAACTGATCCTGTATTTTAAGAATTCGTTATGCTAATTTATGCACATTTTGCACCCGTTTTAGCCATTTCCATCTGAGATGCGTTGTTTTAGACAGAAAAAAAACTACTTTGTGTAGAACTTTTTTCCATAAAAAAAAAAATGGAAATGGTTAAAGAGGATGCAAAATGTGCAAAAATTAGCATAACGGATGCTTAAAATACAGGATCTGTGTTTTGTTTATTTATCTGTTCTACTAATGGATCAGAAGAACAGAAAACTAAACAGTGACGTGAACCCAGCCTAAGGCTTCCTTCATATCTCAGGTGAATGCATTTGGCAGGCTGTTCAGGCTCACAGAGAACATCCTGCAAGAGTTCATCGGATCCAGCATTGCTAGAATGTACCTTCATCACTGGACCCCATAGACCAAGGATGCCCAATCTGCGCCCTGCAAAACTACAACTGGCAGGATGCCTGGACATCCTACAGCTATTAGCTCATGCTGGGAGTTGTAGTTTTGCGACAGCTGGTTCCCTGCCATAGACTGTAATGGGATCTAGATACTTTACAGCAGGGTTTCGGCCTGACAAAAACTGTTCTACTGAGGAAGGGCAGAATCCAGCAATGGTGGATCTGGTGAACTCTAGCAGGATGTCCTCTATCAGATACCGATCACCAGAGGTGTGAATGAAGGTCATCAATAAATTTAACTTGGAGAACCCCTTTAAAGGGAGTCTGTCACCTCATTTTCACCTATATAACTAACAGCACTGCCCCACAGAAGATTTCACACACATCCCAGACATACATGTGTGCACTGTGTGTCTGTATTACATGTCCAGAAAAAGCACTTTTATTCTGCTGGAAAACAGCTCCCAAGTGCCCAGCTCTGTTGCTGCAAGTGCTCAAAGCAAACCAGACTGAAGAGGGGAGGGCTGCAAATCACAGCATTATATCCGGTATATCAGAAGATATAGCTGTTAGAAATCGAGTCAGGTGAGAAAGCTGTTTTTAGTTTCACTTTCAGCCGGGCACTTGGGAGATGTTTTCCTGCGGAATAAATGTGCTTTTTCTGGCCATGGAATACAGACACACAGTGCACACAGGTGTGTCTGGGATGTGTATGCAATCTTCTGTGGGGCACTGCTGTTAGTTATATAGGTGAAAATGAGGTGACAGACTCCCTTTAACGCTACTGTATTATGCTGCCAAGCAATAATCTGCACAGCAAATCTTTGTTTATTATGCACTGAGTGCATGTGTTCTAAAGGGGTTGTTTCACTAAAGAGGATAATGGCATTAATAAGGGTATGGCCACATGTTGAGGATTCTTGATGCAGCTTTGGAAGTTTAAATTAAAAAAAAGAGGCAAATTATTCTCTGTCCTCAGGATAGCCCCTCACTAGTTGATCAGTGGTGGTCCGACCCCACACCCCCCTGCCAATTAGCTATTCGGATGTAGCTCATCAGAAGTTGATGCCGAAACTACACAGCTCTGTCAACTTTGTAGTGGTGGACAGAGCTCATCAGTGCTGCTACCACTGACTTCAATGTAGGCAGTGCTTTAGTAACATGCTTCCTCCTCTACAATGTCGATGGTGCTGTGTAGTTCTGGCAACAACTTTTGGCGCTGGAGCTACACCCAAACAGTGGGGGTGCAGAGAGTCAGACCTCCAACGATCAGCTAGTTATAAACCATTACTTAGTAAAATCTGGACAGCCCCTTTAATACTTTCCCCTTTTATAATCATTAGGAAACCTGAGTATGTGGCCGTAGCCTAACATCTCCATCGGTGTCCACTCTATATGGTTTTTATTGCCTTTACTTGTAGATAGAGGCAGAACTAAAAAACTAATCTGGCTTCAACACAGTAATGATATCAGTCTGTGTTTTTGGACAGAACACAATAAAATGACATTATAATGCTAATGTAGCAAAGCAAAAACAAATAACGCAGATAAATGGCAAATGCTGCAAGTATAAATCACCTTCACAGCACACCAGGGACTGAACAAGGAGGGGATGTAAATAATGTCGCACACTTGGCGTCTCTGCATTATGTAGAATAAATCGACCATATGCTGAAAAGGATTTTGGCGAAACTGTAGACAGTTGTGGATAAAAGTGAGAGGTATTTATGAGTGCCCTGGCACATTGTTACTGAGAGAAGAGTGTCAGGAGGAAGATGGACTTACAGGAAAGTCAGTGATGATCTATTGGCTTCTCAGATCAGGTGCAAATATGCTAAGTGGCAGCAGACACTTTCCAGTAGATTATCTCCTTGTAACTTCCCTCTATTATTATTGCTGACATGTTAATATATTTCGAGGAAAGAGGGCGTCACATTCATCAGTGCGAATCCTAGAAAAAACGTATAATGAATCATGACACACTTTACCTGGATACAATCTCAGCATCATGTTTTTGTGTGTTACATTTGTAGGTAAAGTTCTGCAACTGTTAAATAGACTTTCATTTTCTTTTCATTTTAAAGGGGTTGTGTCATCTCATACATTGAGGCAATATTGCTAGGATATGCCTCCAATGTCTGATAGGTGCAAGTCCTACTTCTGGAACCTACATCTGTCTCTAAAACAGAAGTTCCATAGAAATGAATGGGAAGTGCACTGCACGTGCGTGGCCGCCCCTCCATTAATTTCTGGCTCATCTATTTCCGTCAGCCCCATAGACATGAATGGAGTGGTGGCCGCGCTTGCACAGTGCGCTTCCCATTCATTTCAGTATACCGCTACTCGGGAAGGGTTAAGAAATACCCCTTTCTGAAGGCTGGTCAGACCATTAAAGATCAAAATTGTCCACAAACAGCACAAAGTTTCTTTATTACACTTTTAGAGTTCTTGTGCACGGTGTGTATTAAGTGTGGATTTTCCGCGCAGATCTTTGTGTGGAAAATTTGCAGCGTAATGCAGTACCGGCTAAGTAGATACGATTTTCAATATCTCATGTACATAGTGCAACATTTTTCAATGCGGAACTTGACCTGTGGTGCAGATTTTGAAATTTACAGCATGTCAGTTGTTTGCACTGATTTTAGGTGCAGATTTCACCCTCTGTAATGCAGTGAAATCCACATGAAAATCCAAATCCACCTGGAAAATCACATAAACTGATCTGCTGTGAGCATAGACCCTTAGGATAACCAGGGGTACACCTAGCCTTTCTGATTCCTGAGTCAAGAACTGAAACAGTGCAACCACCCCCAATTCACCCCCCCCCCGCCTGTGCCAATTTCTTACCCTAACCCCTTTTCCACAATGAAAGCGCTAATTGCCAATGGCCCTTCCACTGCCCCCTCTTGCCCCTTCCTGGTGCTGTCTGAGGTGATCGCCTCACCTGGCTTCATTGATGGTGCAGCCCTGATGATAACGTTTTCTTTCTTGCATGACATAATATAATAAAACATGGAATCCTTTCCTGTAGATGTAGTGGTTGCCCCCTGATTATAAGAAATCATTAGACAGATCTCTGTATTGACACCCAATATATTTATTCATTCATTCGCCCATTTTCTTAACTCTTCGTCTCTCTTTCATGTTTTGGAATATTCTGGATTTGCTTTATCCCTCTGGATGTCGCTTCAGTTACACAAGGGACAGATAAGCTGAGGATTTTAAGAAAAATCCTCCATATGCTGTGAAAAAAAATTATGCAGCATTGGTTGACATGTTGTGGATATCCACAATGCATAGGGCAAAATACGTGACAAATCAACAGCAAAATCTGCGTAAAATTCAGTGTCGAAATTCTGCCCCATGTGGCTATAGCCTAACGGGTAAATTCACTTCCTATTCTCTAGAACTCAGAGAGTTTTATTTTCGTCTTCCAATACAATAAGTAGAAATGTTATTGACCAGTTTTCCAATAGACTGTGACTGAGCTGGGATGTGCGTGAGGAGACTTCTAGTGATGAAATAAAGAAAGAGACCCTTGGGATCCCACCAAGTCAAAGATTCTAGCTCTCTATTATTTACTGTGGCCTCGTATGTGACCCTGCACTGCACGGACCTGGAGGGACGCAAGTCTGAAAAAGCCTAATATTGATACTTGGGGTTAACCGTTTAACTGGTGGTTTGTAAAAGCTTCTCCCGTTGGCAGCTGATGTAATTACAGCACAAGCACTGTATACTGCGGCCGCGGAACAAAAGCTGCTGGGGGATTACAAATAAATAGCTTTAAACTCTGACGTGTTACACTTGGAATCGGGTAACTGAATGGTAGGCATGGTAGAAATAGTAGCATTTAGACAGAAACGTCCCTTAAAGGGGTTATCACATGATTAATGTACAAAATGAAAAGCAGACATCTTATGGTATATGACAATGTCTTTCTAAAAAGTTAGAACCAGTCAAGGAAGGAACAAGTGAACCCTAAATTTCACCTGCACCTCTGTCCCTGCCTACTTGCATGACTGCCCAAAGCGGCGGACCACAACTGGTCAACAGTCCCTGCTTGTTTACGTGATGGGGCCTACCAGAGGAAAAAACAATAAACAAAGGGACAGGCACAAAAATACTGAGAAGAAAACTGAACCAAAGTACCCAGAGTCAAATGTACCAGATGAAAACCAAGAGAGAACAATTGAGCCAAATCAGAAAGCAGATCACTAAACAATACCAAACCGAGGTCATATATGGGTGGTCAAGTCCAGGTCCAAATATATCAGGCAGAAGCAAGTCCAAGAACCAAGCCAGGGTCAAACCAGAAAATGCAGAAAAGCCAAATCAGAATCCAAGAATCAGGGTCAAAACGAGTAGCAGAAGTCAGGAGGTCAGAGCAATCCACAATCCAAAGGTATATAGAACCATTCACAGACAATCTGTGACCAGCATATTGCCTGTTTAACTGCCCAGCACCTCCTGGTCACGTGACACGTCCGGCATCATGTGACCTATGAAGTCCGAATACTTGACGATGCTGGTAGTGACACCATTCCTGTATGTCACATGGATCCAGAGAACTCCCCATTCAATTCTCCAATTGCTCTGCTAGATTTATATCAACCTGGTAGCTCAGAGGATGTGTTCTTTCTGCTTCAGCTCTCTCCCTATCACAGCTCAAGAGGCAGTTTAAAGGCGTTATCCGGGAAATAAGAAAATGAAAATACTTAAATATTACTTTATTATAAATATATTGTCAAATACCTTTCATTATTTATAATGGCTAGTTTTGTCTGGTGAGCAATCATTAGAAGAAATAAAATGGCCACTGTCCCATTAGTTCACACAAAACCTGTCCTGATCACACATGAGGACAAGTTACTTTACAACACTGAGGTAAAGAGATGCCTCATCCTCCTCTCTACTTGTCAGGGATTATGATCCGGAATACAGATAATAAGAACTTTATCTGAATCTCTGTAGGAATGGAGTTCATGAGGAGACATGAAGTGCAGAGAGGATGGACATGACAGACTGTGTTAATGTGGGCTGTGGTAATGGAGACTGCATACAATTGCTGGTGCTCATTAGTCACATACCACCCTCCTCTCATGTCTCCTCATCTTCTCCGTTCCCAATGAGATTCATCTGACATGATTCCTGACAAGTAGAGCAGAGAGGAGGATGAGGCGGCTCTATACCTCAGTGTTGTGAAGTCAGTTGTCCTGCTGGGTGATTAGGACAGGTTTTGTGTGTACTGATAGGACAGCGGCCATTTTATTTCTCCTAATGATTGCTCCCTAGACAAAACGAACCACTATAAGTAATGAAAGGTATTTGTGAATATATTTATAGTAAAGTAATATTTAAGTATTTTAATTTTTTTAACTCCTGGAGAACCCCTTTAAGGATGGAACTGAGCATGTGAGTCCACCTCAGTGATCTGGACAGAGAATTAGAAAAAACAAACAAACAGCAGTTGGCACTATACAAATACATTTTATTGAATAACACAGTGGCTATACTAAATTTTGAATGACATGTAATTACGAAAGTATTCAGATCCTGTTGCTGGTTTTACAAACTGCAGAATATTTTTTCATGAGACAACCTCTTTAAAAGACAATAAATAAATAATTTCATTGAAAAAGCACCCCAGGAAAATTGTATTTTGCCTATATAGTGCAGCATAGGCTTTTGTTAAAAAATAATATAGAAGCTCTTGTGTATGCCTGTGCTAGGTCATGTGCTATTTATGGGTTGTCTGCCATCTTGATTCATTCTTCCCCTCAGATATGGTTTCCATAATGCAGGCTACATTTCCCATCATGCTTCTAGCCACAAAGGGGCTGAATCTGATGTCACCAAGTGCAGTAAATGATGGATCAATGTATTCCTATATGATGCAGCTTCAGCCTGTTTCCCCTGCCTCCTGCTTGTGATAAGTTTCTCCCTGTCAGCAGGAGACGGGGATCAGTGTAAAGGTAGAAATATGCCTGGAATCCTGCACATGGTACACACAAAATAGTTAGTGTGAGGCAGAGGAGATTTATAACTCTGCAGCCAATAATTGCATATAGATTACTGCACTCCTGGTCTCTTAGCTAAGGCAGAAATGATATCTCCATCAGCAGGAAAAAGAAGGATGCAGTGTGGTGGGTAGGGGTGGTACCTAAAAACTGCCAGGGGGGATTCAATGATGTCATATAATGCTGTAGTTCACCGGAAGTCAGCAACACAGGAGAAAAGCATGCATTGAAATATGGTCAGACTGGAAGTTGCATGATCCATAATGACATTGTTCAAAATATATGGATGCAATTGAGCTAGGGTGAAACAAAAGACACTGCTACTGCTACTGTTGTTGAGTTAGCATTATATGTACAAATACATTGCAGGAGTGCTTCTTTAAGTCAAGTAGAAACTAGGGTAGTGGGTTCATACAGCAACCCATCAACCCAGTTCTGAGCACAAGGCTGAGCTCCTGGCTGTATATTATAGTTTATCATAGTGGTCCTGCCTGCTCAGTATTTATCTTATGCAGCATTTCATATCTGTTTCTGTCTGCAGTAATGAAGTGTTGAGTGACTTGGAGTTTATTTTTGGAGAGTAGAAATGCAATTACTCTACCGTCAGGCTAAATACAGGAGAGCCTAATTCAATTCTAGTTTGAGCTGGGACCTTAACAGAATAAGGACAATGTAACTCAATTGAATGCTGATGTTATTATGTGATCAGTCAGGACCCATCTATTCTGTAATGTATTCTATGATCAAAATCATCACAAGGGAACAATGGAAACGGCGAGGGACAGGAGACTCCATAATTGCATGAATCTGTCTCTTTATATACACCCATAAAGCATGGTTCCAAGACAATTCAGTAGTAATGACCATTGCAGGAAGAACTGTTTTCTGCACATTTTAAATGACACCAAAAAATACAATAAGTTGTCATCAGTGTCATTATGACCTTCTCAGTTTCTAAGCTCTTATTTATGACGGTAACAGGGGGCTAAGTGGTTGTGTGCTCAAGGACCAAGCCGTTAAGGTGGTGCCAGGTCCCAAATCAGCTATCCAGTGGTGGATCTCTCATGAAGCTATGTATGGAGCAGGATTCTTCCCCTCCATTGACACTAGTTCATTACATGACATTGTAATCATTAATGGGACAAACCCTTACTAACTAAGGTTTGTCAAGTCTACCCAAATATGACCTTAACTATGCCAGCTTACACTGTGCAAATATAAAGAGATACCTGCATGCACATTATATAATGGTAGTCATAGATCTCCCAAATACATTGTCAGACAAATATACAATGCAGCTCTATGTATCTCATTATTGCTGGGGGAGTCTCACTATATATGGGACACTTTGAAGGGTGTGCTAACCCTAGTAGCTTTTCTTGAGTCACACCAAAAGTTATGGAAGATAGCTTACTGTAGGTGTAGCTTGAAGCTCTTAGGCCTTTGTCAAAAAACTTTATCCAGGTCTCTAAAGGCGCTCATAGACATTAGTCTGAAGTTGATCAAAAACAGGCAATTTCAACCAAAACAACTGCTTGTTATATGAAATTTAGCAAAGACTGATCGTTTTAGCCGACTGATGACACACCATTAAAGGGGTTATCCAAACCCCTATAATGCCCCCCAAAATGCCCGAGCACCTCAAAACCGGTTGTACTTACCCCACTCCCGGCACCCGCGTCATTCCTGATGCCCACACGGCCGCCGCTGCATCTCCCTGTCGTGTGGATCAAAACATCCGGCGAAGGGGGTGGTTTTGGCAGCCAATAGCAGGCCGTGATGGGGACGAGCCTCCCTAGGAAGGCTCGTCCCCATCGTGGCCTGCTATTGGCTTCCCCCCTCCTGTCACCAGATGTTTTGATCTGCACGATGGGGAGATGCAGCGTCGGCCACACGGGTGCCAGGGAGCGGGGTAAGTATAACTGTATGAGGGACCCAGGCATTGTGGGGGGAATTATAGGGGTTGGATAAGAAGTCACCCGTGTTTGAAATTTTCGTCCAGTAGTTGGATGGAAGATCTTTTGTTCAAAGAAAGATTGTTAGTGGATCTTTCTTAAAAAGAAGGTTCCCAGAAGGATCTTTCATCCATTGAACATGTTTGGCCATTTTGAATAACTGTAATGTCCAATATGGACTAAAATGCGTATGGTCGTGTCTGCTACGTGATCGTTCACCAGATGATTGTTCAGCCAACTTCTGTTTAATGTGTATGGCCACCTTTACCTAGCAGGCAACTGTATGAAATGATATCACACTGCATAGTAATATACTGTATATAGTATACAGTATGGAGCATCTACATTACCCTCTCCCGGAGCTGCTGTCCTTGAGGAGATTTTTAGGTCCCCCAAGTATAAGTGTACAGTTACAAATAGTTCTGCTACCAAAGTGTCCCTATTACTGTTGGCTGGTACAGTATGTGGTAGAGACACTGAAATGATTTTAACTTGACAGATTTGATCAATCTCGTGTACAAACTGTTTGCTCCATGCTCGGTCAGGCTTACAATGTCATTTCTGCTGTGTGGGGCTGTGAGAGAAAACCTGTCACAAGGACAAAACACTGAATTTATTTCCCTGGACAATATGGTGAATAGAACTGTAATGCTAATATAATAGTCGGCAGCATAATATAATATCATATCACTGCCATTAACTGTATCATTTTCTCCTCAAACAAATGTTCCAATATTTTCAGGGGAAAAATCAATTTCATCTCCTAAAAACTCTACTTACATTTCTAAATGTAGAATATGTAGTTCTGCCCTATGGGGATCATTTTTAAAAAAAAATAAAAAATGAGGATTATTATTTTCTTACCCTTGGATCAATGCAGCTTGCATTCTAAAGGGTTTGTCCCATGAAAAATATTCTACATTTTTTCAAACCAGCACCTGGATCTGATTTCTTTTGTCATTGCATGTAATTAAAAAATGTATTATAGCCACTGAGTTGTTCAATACAATCTATCTGTATAGCGCCACCTGCTGTTTAGTCATTTCCTTTTTTTTTGTCCACCTTGCTGAGGTGGTCACTCATGCTCAGTTTCATCCTTCAACTGCCATCAGCCTGAGCTACTGTTAGAAGCTGTGACAGTTACAAGGAGAGAGCTGCAGCAGAAAGACAACCCAGTGAGAAAGGCAACACCTCCGGAGAAAGGATACCCCCCTAAGGACATGTCCTCTGAGCTGCCAACTTGAAATAAATCTAGCAGAGCAATGTGATGTCTCATTTTCATTTCGCAGAATAGTGTCAAACTGATAATCACCCTCACTGATCCCCTGATGCTACCATTCTGACAGCAGGTTCAGCACCTACGAAATTGAAGGAGATGACCAATCACTGGCTGAGGCCGGGCATATCTCCATTTAAACTGGAAATCTGTTTTTTACATAAATTTTTGTGCTATGCAACCGATCTCTCAGTACCGGGCAAGTGTTGTACACAAGAATATCCTAAAGGACTGGGAGTAATAAATGCAGAGCTGAGTGTTAATGATTAAAAGGGTTGTACAGCCGGTAATATTGATGTCCTATCCTCAGGATGGGTCACCGTTACAGATGAGCAAAGTTATGAAAAATGAGATTTGGCTGCTTCGTTGTATTTCACAAAGAAGATTGTATGTAGTGGGCGTAATGAGGAGGAACTGTCATTGTGCTGCCCCCCGTCATTGAACCCCTCAGATGCTGTGTTCAACGCTGATTGCAGCATCTAAGATTAAAATTAAGGCCTTTCAGGGGCTAATCCAGTTAAAAAACCCTATCCATTTGATCGCGGAGAGGCCGTCGTGGCCATCTTGATTGAAGACACAGTGTGAAATCAGTGATGACGTCACTGTATCCGGCCAGCGAGATGACGTGATCACGTCACCCAGCACAAGATTTCACGTGGTTTCTGCAATCAAGATGGCCACGATGGCCTTGCACGCAAATGATGAGGTGAGTATGTTTTTTTTTTTTTTTTACCACAATTTCAGGTTACCACAAAGCGAGAGGAAATATGTCTTCATGGCAAATCAAATTTTTCCTGAAAATCAGATCAGATCGAAGTCCACTACGGATGCTTCGATTCGCTCAACACTAGTCATCATTATCTCATCGTTTGGGGTCTAACTCAGCACCCACGCCGATCAGCTGTTCGAGAAGGAGGCGACGCTCGTACGAGGGCTACTTCCTCTTTAACATTACACTGCATGTCATCACAGTGCAATTACAAGTGCTTGTTCCATTCCAGTGAATGGAACAAGCATTTGTAATTTACACTGTGCAGCCAAGACTTCAGAGACAACGCAATCTTAATGAGGAAGTAGCGCTTGTATGCGATCCTTCTTCGCTTCAAAGAACTGATTGGCGGCGTGCCAGGAGGCAGATCCTTGCTGATCACTATCCTTAGGATTGGTCATCATTATATACTGCCTGCACAACCCCTTTAAATGTGTATCAATTTAGAGGAAAACTGTAATTAATTGTTTGTAAATTAAATGACCAATACACTACAGTATATACACTGCACTTTGTCCTTCAACCATTTTGAAGACCTCATGGTAAATTTAATGAAAAGTCAAGGGAAATAAATTTCTAGTAATAGTATTCTTTTCTTTGCTATCAATAAGAGCAGAAGCGAAGGGTGAGAGCGTGGCAGTAAAAATGTGCCGGCACTTGTGTGCTCCAGGGCGTCATCATATTTTAAAAACAGCCCTCAGCGTGCTTACGGAATTGCAAAGAAAACGAATTACTTCATAGCTGTGAACTCTCTTCCCAGCTGCTTGGATGATAAATTCAGCATTGGAGGGCTCTGTGCTCAGCCCTCTGCTATTACATGTCCACTTGCAGGAACAATGAGGTGCGTTTTGCTTCCCATGTAGATAGTTCACTCAGTCTCTGCGACCCACAGTAATTTGTCAGCATCCCTGTCAGTTACCTCTAGAGGTTCACCACCAAGTGCAGGAGACATTACACAGTAGGGTGCACTTTATTGTGACCCATGGGTCCCGCAACAGTTTGTACTCAGGTAGAACACATGCAATGATGTCTGGTGCTCCTTGTCCTCCTTAAAGTGAAGACAACTAATGATGCGTTAATACAGCTCAGTGCTGAGCTCCGACTCTGTCAGGTTTTGTAAGATCAAACTGCTGAAATTCCTTCCATCTGGAACTAAAGAGGGAAAAATGAAAACTAGCAGAGATTTATCAAGACTGGCGTTTTCTGTGCCGGTCTTGATATCCCCTGTGCCGCCGGAGAATAGGCCTAATTTATGAAGAGGCGTATGCCTTGCCATAAATTAGGTGGATCCTCCTGCTGTACGTGTACCTAAACAGAAATCTACGACAGCTCAGAGCTGCCATAGATTTCTAGTTTCATTTACCCCTGAAAACTGGAATAAATAAAGATAAATTTGTCGGGGCGGCTGGTCATATTCCCTTTCTACCCTTAACCCGCCCCCTTTAGGAAAATTGGCGCGGACAATGTAAGAGATTAAACAAATTTTTAAAAGTTGCAGTTAAAAAGTTGCAAACACATATGGGGTAATTTATTGAGACCGGTTTTTTGATGTCGGTCTTAATACCCTTTGCGCTGGCACATGATGCGCCTATGATATGTAGAGGCGCTGGCCTCTACATAACTTAGACTCATCCACCGCAAGCGCTGGTCTTGATAAATCTCCCCCTTAAACTCTAGACTGTACTAACTCCTCCGTCCCATAGGGAGAGAAAACAGCCCCATCTAGTGGTGGATGTAAATATGGGCTATTAACACCATATGCATAAAATTACAGGTATGCATTTACCCCATAAAAGTATATTTCTAACCCATTTAACTCCAGTGCAGAGGCTCTTCTGTATGCCTTGTGTATGCCTGTTTTCATTAATGTGCTTCTTTTGGGTTGTTTGTCATTTTGGTTTTCTTTTGCAGAGACAAAGGGGGCAGAGTATCATCACGCTACACTTTTTCTTTTCTGAGTCTTGTCTAAAGACAGCAAGTTCCAGACCAGTAGAACAGCTGTCCCCTACGTCACACTGCGGAATCTCAGTGTATCCAATGTGATGCAGCTTCAGACTATTACTCCCGTCTCCTGCTTGTGATATGATTCTCCCTGTCATCAACTTTATGGTGACCTCACTGAGGGACAGAAATGCTGATTTCAGCGGTGTGTCAGTCATGAGCTAAAAGTAAGTGGTTGCTGAGAACCAGCATCATAATCATTACAGCACAGGCCTTGAAAAGAGTCAAATCTACCTGAGAAAAGTCATGGTTATTCATAATCTCCTGCACTCCCCGCCCTTCTGCTGATGATTGGCAGTTCTCTCCTAGAGAGAAAGGGAGAAAACTAGGTAGAAACCTGCAGGTGGGTAGGGAGAGCAAGAATTCATGAATAACCATGACTCTTCTCAGGTGGCCGGGACTCTTTTACAGGCCTAGTCTGCAATGATTGTGATGTTGGTTCTCGGCAACCACTTACTTTTAACTTTTAAATGACAGACCGCTGAAATCAACTCACCTGTCTCTACTTTATGCTTCCGTTAGTATGGGCAGCATAAAGTTGATGACAGGTTCCCTTTAAGCAAATGGAAGGGGAGTTCAATGTGAAAAGTTTCCTATAGAATTACATAGACGAGATGGCACACGGCGCATACAATTATGTTCAGTTAGGCCTCATACACACGACCGTATGCAGGACCATCTGGTATGAGAGATTTAATAGGAAATTAAGTAACCCTGTAGTCCACAGGAAGTGATGTACACAGGTGAGACTCAGGGGTGGGATTCAAATTTTTAACAACAGGTTCCATATTCTAGGTTCTTCAAAGTAGCCACCTTTTGCTTTGATTACTGCTTTGTACACTCTTTGCATTCTCTTGATGAGCTTCAAGAGGTAGTCATCTGAAATGGTATTCCAACAGTCTTGAAGGAGTTCCCAGAGATGCTTAGCACTTGTTGGCCCATTTCCCTTCACTCTGCGGTCCAGCTCACCCCAAACCATCTCGATTGGGTTCAGGTCTGGTGACTGTGGAGGCCAGGTCATCTGGCGTAGCACCCCATCACTCTCCTTCTTGGTCAAATAGCCCTTACACAGCCTGGAGGTCTGTTTGGGGTCATTGTCCTGTTGATAAATAAATGATGGTCCAACTAAACGCAAACCGGATGGAATAGCATGCCGCTGCAAGATGCTGTGGTAGCCATGCTGGTTCAGTATGCCTTCAATTTTGAATACATCTCCAACAGTGTCACCAGCAAAGCACCCCTACACCATCATACCTCCTCCTCCATGCTTCACAGTGGGAACCAGGCATGTGGAGTCCATCCGTTCACCTTTTCTGCATCGCACAAAGACACGGTGGTTGGAACCGAAGATCTCAAATTTGGACTCATCAGACCAAAGCACAGATTTCCACTGGTCTAATGTCCATTGCTTGTGTTCTTTAGCCCAAAAAAGTCTCTTCTGCTTGTTGCCTGTCCTTAGCAGTGGTTTCCTAGCAGCTATTTTACCATGAAGGCCTGCTGCACACAGTCTCCTCTTAACAGTTGTTGTAGAGATGTGTCTGCTGCTAGAACTCTGTGTGGCATTGACCTGGTCTCTAATCTGAGCTGCTGTTAACCTGTGATTTCTTAGGCTAGTGATTCAGATGAACTTCTCCTCCGCAGCAGAGGTGACTCTTGGTCTTCCTTTCCTGGGGCGGTCCTCATGTGAGCCAGTTTCTTAGTAGCGCTTGATGGTTTTTTGCGACTGCACTTGGGGACACTTTCAAAGTTTTCCGAATTTTTTGGACTTACTGACCTTCATTTCTTAAAGTCATGATGGCCACTCGTTTTTCTTTACTTAGCTGCTTTTTTTCTTGCTATAATACAAATTCTAACAGTCTATTCAGTAGGACTATCAGCTGTGTATCCACCTGACTTCTGCCCAACACAACTCATGGTCCCAACTCCATTTATAAGGCAAGAAATCCCACTTATTAAACCTGACAGGGCACACCTGTGAAGTGAAAACCATTTCAGGTGACTACCTCTTGAAGCTCATCAAGAGAATGCCAAGAGTGTGCAAAGCAGTAATCAAAGCAAAAGGTGGCTACTTTGAAGAACCTAGAATATAAGACATATTTTCAGTTGTTTCACACTTTTTTGTTAAGTATATAATTCCACATGTGTTAATTCATAGTTTTGATGCCTTCAGTGTGAATCTACAATTTTCATAGTCATGAAAATACAGAAGACTCTTTGAATGAGAAGGTGTGTCCAAACTTTTGGTCTGTACTGTACATGGTACACATACATAAATACACCATATACACACATACCACAAAACTTTTAAAAAGCCTAAGGAGCTAAACTAGCAGCATTGCAAGTTTTTGTAAAGCACTGGCCCACACCTCTAACTCCACCCAATGTCTATCTGTACATGTTCCAACTCTGCCTAGTCTCCATTGTGCCCCTCACACAGTAGTTATGCCAGATCTGGGATGGTTGGGGGTATGCATACATAAACAGACTATATAAACACTACACTCACATAATCACATATAGTCCCCCATGTGCCAGCAATGCCCCCAGCACACCATAGAAAAGAAAAAAAAATGCAGACCTCTTGCGGCCTGTGTCCCGTGCAGCACCAAGCCTGGCTCAGGCGGATGCGATTACGTCATCACGCCGCCTGCGCCGGCCTCTGATAGGCTGCACAGGAACAGGAGAGGGAGACGCCTCTCCCTGCTGCAGTGTTCATCTGTGTATAACCTGACGACGGCGATACACATGAATGTATGGAGATGAGCGCTTCCACAATGCTGCTGCACTGGATCAGGATTCAGCCGGTAGCCCCGTTCTCCGATCCGGCTGTAATTTTAACAACCGGATCTGGAGAACCGGAGGGAACCAGCTGAATCCTGGTGAGACTGACCTGCTGTCTACACAGAAGAGCAAGCTCTAGGCTGATTGTTAGACTGGGATTACACGACACAGCTGCCCATAATAAAAAGGTCCAAAATGTTTGGATGAGCTGGGATAAAACAAGTTAGATGGCAAAGGTATTTTTGATGAGTTAGCATTATACAATATGTCCAAAAATAATTTTCTGAAGTGCGTCTTTAAAGTAAAGGTTCAAATATTCTATGCAAGATGAACTCCAGTATACCATCCACAAAGGTTGTATACAGGGTCAAAAAGAGTTACCAAAATACTTGCCATTTGGAATGTGGTCCTCTTGTACAGAAACATTATTTAATGGCAAGAAAGTACAGTTTACGTTTCTTCATGCTTCAGTGATTCTTCACTGTCCCCTTTACTCTTTACTTCATCATTTACAGTGATCATTAAATGAAACATCTCCAGGGGCGGACTGGGAACTTAAAGTGGCCCTGGAAAAATACTAAAAGTGGCCCCCTTTTGTAGTCGGCTCCAAATTGATTGAAGTCAGGGCCAACAATACAAACAATACAGAGCCAAATACCACAGTGCATCACAAAATACTGCCCCAGCAGCACAAAATACATCCCCAAAAACTTCCTCTGGCCGGCCATATGGAGGGCTCAGACGGCCCCCCGGGCATCGGCCCACCTGGAAATGTCCCTGTAAGGTCTATGGCCAATCCGCCCCTGAACATCTCAAAGTGTAGAAGCTAATCTGTGCTGCTGGAGTTGGGCAGAATTAGTCTCCTCCCCCCTCTTGCAGCTGACAATATACATTAATCCTTTCTTACTTTCCCTACAGCGGATTTAGAATAGTAAAGGTATACACCATGTGACATCTACAGTATACACTCCCTTAGACAAAACAGAAATGAGAGCTATTTCTATTGGCTGATCTGAACAGTGTAGATTACTGGCTGTAGGGTGACTGAGCATGCTTGTCCACAGCTCAATAGGTGCACATAGCTATACACTCTGAATACCAGATGGCGCCATACTATGTAAGTAAATGTCATGACAAGCGCATATAGATGGCAAATATGCTTCATTTGTATGACCTATGCAATAAATATGATATTTAGTGTTGTGAAAACCCTTTTCCCATATTGAGCTGTCATTGGCAAGCCTGTTGATAAAATAATGTATATTGGAGAAAGGCTCCTCATATCGAAAGATAATGGGAACTTTTCAGCTGCACATACACTATAATGCTGACTAAAAATTCAACTGTTTTTGGAGCATTAGGTATGTGTCCTCCTGTAAAAAAAATGTACACTGTGGTATAACAGGCCTGACAGAGGGTTTTCTTTTGACCACCAACGACTGATTGAAGCCATATGCATACATTTGGTGTACACATTTATTTATTTTACACTTATATAGTACTGTTATATTAAGCAACACTTTACAGACATTAGCATTAAGCTGTCCCCAATGGGGCTCACAGTTTAATTTCCCTATCAGTATATCTTTGGAGTGTGAGAGGAAACCAGAGTACCCGGAGGAAACCCATGTAAACACGGGGAGAACATACAAACTCCATGCAGATGTGGTTCTTGGTTGTACCTTGTGCTGCAAGGCACCAGTGCTAACCACTGAGAGCTTTTCCTGGTGTATTCACCACATGTAGGAGCCCAACATGATGTGAACATGACAAAACCTAAATAATAATTTGCTCCATATTGGATCAGGGGTGATAGTGTATATGATACCGGCAGCAAGAAGCACTCAAATTGTTGCACCAACCAAAAGGAAACATCCCATGTACCAAACTGCAGAATATAAAGTGTAGATTATTCTTGCTTCTGCAGTGTTCTTTAAATAGCAGATTTGCTTCCCCGGATGATATAGGAAAGTACATAAAGAATAAACCAGTGGAATATACAGAACTGTTGCTATGAGATGCTTTGACGAATGAACTACATAGTGCTTGTCAGTGCACTGACATGTATTGACGGCTACAGAGGATGTTATTTGAAACAATGTAACAAAGCTTGTCTTCTTCCCCGATGCAATCATCTTATCTGTTATCTTCACCACCTATAGTCATAAACTTTGTTCTTCTGGGCTGACAGGCACATGGGTGGCTGGTGGGTGCTTGGCTCACCATGCAGGGAGATAAAACTTTTTTGTAAACAGGTTTTTTACTTGTATTGCTTCTCAGCAAGTACACAGCGATCCACGTCCCCATTACACAGAGTCGTTCTGCATAGTGAGCAGGTTCTAGGTGACCTGCATGTTAAAGAGACGTGCAGTTTTCTGCATGTGCAACGTTCCTCCCATACACAATGCAGATACTGTAAAGCAAGGGGGTAGTGTACTGCTCTGCCGCAGCCACTGGCTTTCATACAGCAAATGCTGCTAATATTGGGTATCATTGCACCAAGTCAGAGTCCTGTTTATAGGTGCTTTGCCCTACACTGTTCATTAGTTTAGCAGATGGATTTATAATGCTCAGTCACCCATAGTAACCTTATTAACATAATGATGAGTCAATTAAATGAATAATAAACAAAGACGGTTTTAAGCCACTGGGTAAATGGGGTCATAATCGGGGTTAATGGCTATTAGGAATTAATGTGTCTTTAAATCTTGCTCCCCACTGTTTAACATAATAATGTGCAGAAAAGAAATAAGCAGAGGAAAGAAATGGGCTGGCTGTATGGCAAAAGTTATTTCTATTAGGCTACATTCACTTGCGGATCCGCAAAAAACACGGATACTGGCCCGTGTGCATTCTGCAATTTGTGGTCTGTACATGCAGTCGCTATCATAGAAAATGCCTATTCTTGTCTGAAAAGAATAGGACATGCTCTATTTTTTTTGTGGAGCCGCGGAACAGAATTACGGATGCGGATCGTGTGAATGTAGCCTTAATCTCATATCTATTTCCAAATCTATTAGAAAGGAGCGAACGTCTTGCAATAGCAAATAATATCAGACATATAAAGCTATGGGTACATGCATGGTTGACTGTGATAACAAACAGTGTGTTTAACCCCTTAGTGACCACAATATGCTTTTTTACTGACGTAAACAAAGGGGCTTTTAGCTAAAAAGCTGGCTTTAATCAATCATTACATGTACCCAAAATGGTGCATTAAAAATATACCTTGAGATGCAAAAAATAAGACCTCATACAAGTACATTGATGAAAAACAAAAAACTTATAGCTGTTGGAATGTGATTTTAAAAAAATCTGCTTGGTCACTAAGCACATTGCGCCATCATATTTGTTATGCTTTTTCATATTAGAAACCTTCCTAAAATTGTCCCTTATTGAGGTAGATGATGTTTAAACACACACGGTGTTATGGAAAAAAAAACATTGGCTTGTTGGGACCAAGTGTTCAAAAATTCTCTCTTGACGGGGGCAGATATTTATGCATGTACACATGTTAATGTAATAAAAAACTGTTTCCAGTTCTGCATTTAAAAATTATGCATTAAGAGGGGCACAATGTCTGCCCATATTTCTACACACAATGAGTACAATGTATAAGCAGTAAGGATGTGGAAAGGTTACGGTGTGTGGGGTAATTGGGCCAGCAGTAGAAGCACAGCATGGAAAAGAGAAAGCAGTAAGTAGATATGTGTGCGGCTGTGTTGTCAATAGGACCTGGCCTTGTTGCCGTTGTGTTACATTGCCGCTGCTGTGAAAGGTTTGACCCAATTGGCCATGAAAGATGTACTGGTTGATATTCTCTCCCATGTGGCAAAGGTGTATGGCAGCAACTGCACTGCCAGCAACTGGGCAAGGTAGGACTTAGGGCTCCTTCACACGAGCGGATGCTGTGCGTGGAATCCGCTGCGTAAAAGAGTGTCAAGCCCTGTTCCGGACAGCAGAGACACGGAGCATTAAAATGATTGATAATGCTCCGTGCATCTCTGTGACCTTTTTACTACAAAATCACAGTGACAACTTTATCTCACTGCCCCCTTACCTGATCTGTATTTGCCTCAAGTGCCACTGTTGCTACCACTGCCCCTACTGCCACCACCGTGGCTACAAGTGCACTACTACTAGCACCAACACAGCTATGTATGGAGCCCCCCACCTCCCTCTGAACCTCTTCATGGCAGTATAAACACTGACTGTTCTCACAGAACTCATCAAAAGGGAGAGTCTCTTGAGTATGTTCTATAATGTGTGGGGTTTTGTTGCCTCTTCTTAGGGAAATGATGCCCCACTAGGAGGGGCAGTGAAGACAGAGATGATGCAACTAAAATGATTCTCTAGGGTTGCAAGAAGGAGGAGTAGAAGGAATGCTTTGACCCCTGGCTCCAAGGCACAGTGTCAGACCCAGATGGATTAAGAGTTGCGCTCCATGATACTGGCAGGTTTAAATGCAGAAATGGAGATTTTTGGATTTCTTTGAACATCAACTTACATCGATGACCTGAGTTGGGTGCCCTGCAGGGAAATCGAGGTCAGGCTGTTCTTTACCAGCACCTCGATGTCCCCTCCTCGTGAGGCCCCCAACTCCACCACTACTCGAATCACCTAGAAGAAAGAGTAAAAACAAGACAACAAAAAGGAACACAAAATATATATACATTTATAGAATAATTATCATATAAATCTATCCTTATCTCCACATGAATAAGAAAATAAGTGACATGAGTCCATTAGAAACTATAAAAGATCCCCAAAATGATATAATAGAGTTACCTCAAGGAGAACAAGAGTGATATATATATATATATATATATATATATATATATATATATATATATATATAATTTTTTTTTATCATTCATTCTCTATTCTATTATGATTATGCACCTTTATAATTTACTTTCTATTCTATTATGATTATGCATTTTTTACACTAATTTTAAAATATATGTCTATTTTTATTGATCTATTGTTTCATGATTTATTTATTGACCACAGCCCCCGTTTTTATACAATAATGCTGGTCTCTTGAAATATAATTCAAAGACATTTACTATCAACCAGAACGAAAAGGGTTAACCCAGCCCAAAAGAACTAAACGAGCTGTCACTCACAAAGTCCAACCCATATGGACTGTAGCCTATAAAAAGGGCACTTTGATTGTGAGCTGCTCACCACTGAAAAAGGGGAGTTAGCCCCGAAAAGCGTCTGGTACTTATGAGTGGCAGCTCCAATCATATGGACATTGTATGAAATATACCACTATAACTAAAGTGGCATCTATTCCAACAACTCTGGATATATGAACATATTTGTTGCCTTTGGATTTGGTAAAAGGACATATAACAAACAGATAACCTAATGGGGAGAAAGAACTAAGGAATCTAACGTACAGCGTTGGAACTCTATCCCCCAACTAAAGAATCCCGTACTACAGCCGCTTCATCTAACAAGAGCCCGGAGTAGCGACCACATGGGACGCCATGTGGGACGCTTTGAAAAGGAGCGCAGGTCCGCCGCGCGCCCTGTACTCAGCGAGCCAACGCGACCCGCACCAGTAAAGAAGATCTCCAGGAGGGTAACGTACAATTGTGAAACGAGTCCCCTCGTTGTATACACTAATATACAGACTGCTGAATTAAACCTATAGCAATACACAGGCTATTAACAGAAGCGCACATTATCATATAGATTGCCGGTTGGAGTGCAGACTTTCATTTGACCAAAAGAATAGTCTGCACTACCATCTTACCAACAACCCTTCACTCTTATGGTCATCCAACCTGCAATATAAAGACACTATATCTATTGCGCTGACAATCACTGGGTTTACTGTACCCGCGGAACATAAGTTTATCGACCTATCGAGAAATAATGCAATAATCCATTAAGGTCACCTCCAGGTGCTTATCTACGCACTTTTATAGTTTCCCTTGGTGCTTATCTGGAAACGTAATTATCTTTGGTGCATAAAGATTTATAATTGCTTTTGGTGCATATCTGGAAACACAAATATGTATATATACTGATACTCACCCGCTTGTGGGTACAAACCATTTTACTGTTCATCTGAAAATATGTACCTATGCTGATAAATCAATACAAGCAATAGAAACATATTTATCTATTCATTTATTTATGTATTTATCCCTTTTGTCCTTTTGTTTGCATTTTTTTATATAACTAGCGCTGACTCATCTTTTAAATATTGTTTATTATATTATTCTTAATACTATAAATAAAACCATCTTTTAACCTGATTTATACCTTCCATGCCCCATATGTGAGTGTGCCTTTCAAACAATCAAAACATTTATTTGACATCCACATCATCCTACTGTGACTGAGAGTAGGCGTGAGCCATACAGTCCTCATCCTCATTGTCCTAAATAATTATGTGACACTTGGGAGAAGCCAGGGAGACTGTTACCTACTACTACTGGCTGGATGGCTGGTGCTGCTACTGCTGTTTGCACTACTACACACGTTCTGACTCTGTGATGATGAGGAATGGGTGTTTTTTGAGTATTGATTTTGCTATAACACTGAACAATATTATAGGTATAATAGTAGCATTATTGCAGTATTGCTTTTTCTATAACACTGAACGGTTTCTTGCAGTAACATTCAATGCGTTCAATAACATGGGTATAATAATGATGTTATTTCAGTTTTCTTTTGCTATAATACTGAACAGTATCTTGCAGTAATTTACCATGCATTCAATAATTCAGGTATAATAATAGCTTTATTGCATTATTGCTTTTGCTATAACATTGAATGGTGTCTTGCAGTAATACACAACATGTTCAATAACACGGGAATAATAATGGTGTTATTGCAGTATTGCTTTTGCTATAACACAAAGGTGTCTTGCAGTGATATACAACTCATTCCATAACAAATGCCTACTTACAAAGGGAAAATAGAAACAGGTTTTTTTTTTTTTAAAGAAAAAAAGCAATTCTTCAGTCTTAGCAGCAGAATGCTGTTGGGGTACTGGCAATAAGCTTATGAATTGTAGAAACTTTTTTAGAAAAAAAAGTTGACTGATTGTCAACAGAAAAATTCTTGTAGGATTCTATAATGCAGAACTTGCCAGCAAGCTGTATGAAACAACTGAGACAGAGACCAGTTCTTCACTCACTCAGTTATGCAATTATATCTCCCGTTCTCTGCCCCTATAGTGTCCCTAGTAACTGGCTTATTGCAGACATAGCCCCAACACATCCGATCACATCCCCACATGAGAATAGAATAGCATCTGACTTGTTCTCAGCAGAAGGGTCTTGCTGAATACTGCCCCCTGATTGGGTAATCAGGCTGTCTGTCAGCCTTTGAGCCTCTCAGGGCAAGCCTTCTCCCCAATTTCTGCCCGAGTAATATGATCATCTTCTCCCTTCTTCCTGTGTTCCCGGCCAATAATCACAGTAAACGCCACTGGGAGCTCTTTTTTTATGATTTGTCCGAAACGAATCACCAAAACTTCAGATTTGGCAGACAAATTTGTGAAATCCGATTAAATTAGAATCGATTTATTGTTATCTACTATCTATCTATTTTATATCTACTGTCCTTCGTTCCTTCCCTATCATTATGTAGCATTACACCTCTCTATATATACAGTAGATACAGTATAGTTTGTTTCTTTCTCCAGCACCTCCATCCATACGTCTCTGTCTTATGATTGCATCTATTCATCTATCATATTACTGTCCGCAGCATCACTGACAGCCATAAGACACATGATCTAAGGATAAAAGGCAGATTCAATCCATCACCATTTATTTTTCACTTTATCTGTCAGTAAAGCTTTTACATGTTACTGCATTCTGGGGCTTGGTGGAATCGAACTCTGGCAGTACACAAAGTGCTTCATCACTACGGGAAGTCTCAGGAGCATTCTATAGGCAGATTCATATAGTGACAAAACTGCAGCAAAACTACAAAGTTTGAACTGGGCCAATGAGAAACAACTAGAAGCTACAAGGACAGCAATACCCCCTTTCCCATTTAAAAAGGTGTATAAGCTTTTCCACCCCAGGTCATCTGGGGTAGTCAAGACATCATTGTTGGAGTTCCAGAAACATAAACTGCTGAGAACACAGAACCATCAGTGCTTGGATGGTGGGGATTGTGCAGCTGAGTAGGCTACTTTTTATGTTATAACAGTTGCATACAGCACCATTTTTGAGTCCTGGAAAATCCCCTTAAAGGCTAGGTACACCTCTGGGGGCATTTTTTTTTAAATTTTGCATTGTACTTATTTTGAGCTAAAATATATTTTTTTAATTGGTCTTTATTAACAATATGAAATCCTTTTTTGTGTACATAGCTGACATGCTCTACTAGCTGCCTGAGGATTTACTGTCATCTGAGGAGGAGATGGGCTCCTTATCTCTGCTCTCTCACATTATATACACTCATCCTTATCTTACTGATAAGAATGTGGCTTAAATAAGTGTTTATGATCTCTCAGTAGTTTAGAGATAAGGTTTATTAGATGGCACAAAGTGAAAGTACCAGTCACACAGCTAGAAAAACAGTTAACTCTTTGTGACAGAATGGCTCAATATTTTTAATAAAGACCAATTGAAAATATGATTTTTAGCCAAAAATGAGTAAAATGCAATCATAAACAAAAACTGCCTCCAAAGGTGTACATAGCCTTTAAGGGCTCATGCACATGGCCATAGTTTTGGTCCGTATCCGAGCTGCATTTTTCGAGGATCAGGTGCAGACTCATATATCTCAGTGGGGCCGCAAAAGATGTGGACAGCACACCTGTGTGCTGTCGATATCCGTAAGTCCATGCTATGGCCCCACAAAAAAATAGAACAAGTCTTATACTAGGCCATTTTGCGGACAAGGATAGGACATTTTTCAAGAAATAAAAAAATGGTGAATGGCTCTTGGCCAGTATCTGTGTTTTGCAGATCAGCAATTTGCGGACCGCAAAAACGGATACGGTTGTGTGCATGAGCCCTATGGATAAGTGGATACTTTTGGAACCATCTTAGAGCGGGATTAAGCAGCTAAGCAGGCTTCTTATTTTATTCTATAACATACCTGGCCTTCAAAGAAACTTTTTGGGGTCAATGAAAACCCCTTTTAATACAATGGACAACTCAATTATTCATAGATTAACATTGCATCTGATTTAACACTGGTTTATTTTGTTCTCTTCAATTTTTGATTTGATACATTTAATAGATTCCAAAAGGTTAATTTCATTCCATTCATGCTCTATTCAGTGATCAGTCTCTGTAGGATAAATGTGTAGCAGAATGTTTTTCTTTCATCTGACATTAAACTGAAAAATATCTTTTTTTTTCTCTGTATATATCTTTAACTTCATCTTTCTTCGCTATGGACTGAAATGGCGACATACAAATCAATAAAGATCTTGTTACTGGCCTCCTGTAAATCCCATTTATAATGAAGTGTTACTGGGGTGAAGTGTGTTTCCGTGCTGCCACACCATCTTGGAGCTGGAAACTTCCCTCTAGAGAATGTCATTTAGAGAAAATGCCTATATGTAGTGTGCTTGATGATGAGGCCTGGATCCCTAAATGGCTGGTGGCTGTGGGAATGTATTTATTTCATTTATATGTCATTTTGTTTCCGCTGTTATTTGATGCAGAAATTCAATTTTACATTTAAAGGATATATTCACCTTTGAATGCCATTTTACAGTTTATTTATAGACTCTTCATAAGAGGTTGAGTAACTTGGTAAAACCGTTACCGGGGAAGTAGCTACAGTGTGCAGAAGTAGCATTCACACCTGGGTCCTGGTGCCTGAAGGGACCCAAAGACTCTTCTGCCACATGATAAGAAACCAGTATAATAAATGGCACATTGTAGGTGGGACTGTGGAAGCCCGCTTACAGATTTTGCTCTGGGGCCCAAGCTACAAAATTTTCCTCTGCACTTTGCATTCTGATTTACATACTGTATTATCCTCCAAAGCTGCACTCACTATTTTGCCGGTGTGATCACAATGAACTTAATTTATATTGCTTATCCGGTACTGATCTTGAATTCTATCCTGTAAGTCTCTAGAGCTGCACTCTCTAGTCTGTTGGTGTGGTCACTGTATAAGTACATCACATTACTTTTCCTGTACTGATCCTAAGTTTCACCTTGTATTATACTCCAGAGCTGTTCTCGCTAATCTGCCAATTAAGTCATGTGTACATACTGTACATTACTTATCCTGTACTGATCCTGAGTTACATCCTGTATTTCTTTTATTAAAATTTTAAAAACATAAATAAATAAATACAGAAATCACACCAAAAACATGACACCAAACACAAACCAAATATACAGGACATAATGTTTCTCAACAGGGTACAGACAACACCGGTCCAGCCCAACACTCGTCCCCCACAGAACACCCACTATATACAGTATTTACAATATTTACAATATTTACAATTTTAATTTCAATAACAGTGCACTAACCTTCCTGATCCAGTTGCACTTTACCTAAACACAGCAAATATAAAACAAACTTACAAAAATCCCACACTCCAACACCCCAATACAACACACACTTTTCTTTTTCTTTTTTTCTTTTTTTTTGGGCCCTGAGCTGGTCCCGCATCCCATGCCCCCAGCACATGATAACACACGTCCATGAACCAGCCCAGGATTTTCTCTTATACTCGAAAAGTCCAAAAGTCCCCAAAGTCCAATGGAACCCTCCCACCATTTACCCACCACTCAACCTAACACTACACCCAACAGCTCAAATAAGAAAATATAAATAAATATACATATATACAAACTATATACAAATATACACATAGACATATAAACTAAGACATACGGCAGACCACCCGTACCACCCACAGTGAGGCTTTTCAGCCACACACAACCATTAAAGCCCAAGTTCGGCGCCTGCAAGCCCTATGTCCTCAACATCCTGTATTATACTCCAGAGCTGCACTCACTATTCTGCTGGTGGAGTCACTGTGTACATATATTACATTACTTATCATGCACTGATCCTGAGTTACGGCTTGTAATATACTCCAGAGCTGCACTCACTATTCTGCTGGTGGAACTGCTGTGTACATACATTACATTGCCTATCCTGTATTCATCCTGTGTTACATCCTGTATTATACTCCAGAACTGAACTCACTTTTCTGCAAACAGACTCATTGTGTACATACATTACATTATTTATCCTCTACTCTAAATTATGGACAGTCCACAAAAAGTGGTTGTTTTTCTCTGCGTCCGTAGCGTCCAGCAGAAAAAAACAACGTCCGTAATTTTTGGGCCGAAACGCCCGAAGTCTGTTCTTGTCTGGCGGCCGCGGGTAAGACAAGTGTACGCAACACAAGAGTCAGCGTACGCACACACAAGCAAGAGTGGGGAGGAAGGAGGAGGAAAGGGAAGGAGGAGGCGTTCCCCAGTCACGTTTCCACTGCCCACCAATGAAACATCAGCTTATTCCTGCGTGGGCAGTTGCAGATGGACCTGAGGCCATTTTAGACTGCCAGCCGGCCAGGAAACACAGCAGCAGAAACACAGATCTAAGGTATAATGGGGGCACAGTGGGCTACTCTGAGGTCTGATGGGGGCACAGTGGGCTGCTCTGAGGTCTGATGGGGGCACAGTGGGCTGCTCTGAGGTCTGATGGGGGCACAGTGGGCTGCTCTGAGGTCTGATGGGGCACAGTGGGCTGCTCTGAGGTCTGATGGGGGCACAGTGGGCTGCTCTGAGGTCTGATGGGGGCACAGTGGGCTGCTCTGAGGTCTGATGGGGGCACAGTGGGCTGCTCTGAGGTCTGATGGGGCACAGTGGGCTGCTCTGAGGTCAGATGGGGATGCAGTGGGCTGCTCTGAGGTCAGATGGGGGCACAGTGGACTGATCTGAGGTCTGATGGGGGCACAATGGGCTGATCTGAGGTCTGATGGGGGCACAATGGGCTGATCTGAGGTCTGATGGGGGCACAATGGGATGATCTGAGGTTTGATGGGGCACAATGGGCTGATCTGAGGTCTGATGGGGGCACAATAGGCTGATCTAAGGTCTGATGGGGCACAATGGGCTGATCTGAGGTCTGATGGGGGCACAATGGGCTGATCTGAGGTCTGATGGGGGCACAATGGGCTGATCTGAGGTCTGATGGGGGCACAATGGGCTGATCTGAGGTCTGATGGGGGCACAATGGGCTGATCTAAGGTCTGATGGGGGCACAATGGACTGATCTGAGGTCTGATGGGGGCACAATGGACTGATCTGAGGTCTGATGGGAGCACAATAAGCTGATCTGAGGTCTGATGGGGGCACAGTAAGCTGATCTGAGGTTTGATGGAGGCATAATGGGCTGATCTGAGGTCTGATGGGGGCAGAGTGGGCTGATCTTAGGTCTAGATCTGAGGTCTGATGGCACAATGGGCTGATCTGAGGTCTGATGGGGGCACAATGGGCTGATCTGAGGACCATTACAGCGGGTCCTTATTATTTCTGGGAGCACTACTGGAGGCACTATGGGAAAAATGATTTCTATTATGGGGAATTATTACTACTACCAGGGGTACTATTGGGGGTGTTACTATTATTAATACAATATGGAGGGCACTACTGTTAAAAGTGCTACTTGTGGAGCATTATCACTATTGGGGCACTATTACTAATGAGGGCACTCTGGGAGAGAATTATTACTATCAGTGGGACTTTGGGAAGCACTGTAACTATGTGGGATCCTACCTATATGGCACTGTTATATCTACAGTATAGTATTTGGGGACATTGGGGAGAACAATGGGCACAGTATTTTGGGCAGCAGCAGGATAACAGAAAAGTGGGTAATCTAAGGTGTCTTTGTGGCAAACTCTGCAGAGAGAAGATGGGGCTGAAAGAAGTGTCATGGCGATGTGGGCCAAATAGAGAAGATGAGAAAAGAGAACATCTACATCAGAAAGTCCTTACTCACAAATCCCACAAATCCCACAAATAATGTAAAAAATGAAAATCAGACATCATATAGTACATGACAACCTCTTTTTAACAAAACTAGAACCAGCCCTGTACCTCACATGGATCCAGCCTGTACCATCCCATTCATTGCTCTGCTAGATTTATATCAAGCTGACAGCTCAAGGGGTGTGTCTTTTCTGCTGCAGCTCAGGGGCGTGTCCATGCTCTGCCTATCACAGCTCAGGAGACAGTTAAAAGTTGAAACTGAGCATGTGCGGCCTGCTCAGTGAATAGGTCAAAGAAATAAGAAATTAAGTGGTCCTATACAGATACATTTTATTGAATAACTCAGTAACTATACAGAATTTTTAATTACATGCAATTACAAAAGTATTCAGATCCAGGTGCTGGTTTGAAAACTGTAGAATATTTTTCGCGGGACAACCCCTTTAAGAGGTAAGTGGTGCTGTATCATCTTGTACGTTTGGTATTGGTTAATGTAATGTCCAGCAATCAGTGATCTAATGCTGAGAACTGGCTGCAGTGGACACATGCCATACACCTGCACATCAGTGTGCAGAACACCAACATTGTGACACTTGCCCGTTACTTCCCTGTCAGTCTTTGTTTACATGGCAGCAGCAATGATGCCAGAAAGTCCAGCGTGTCACAGGCATCATCACTGCAGCCATATAAACAAAGCACTCAATGGCAGGGATGTAACAGCTGAAAATTGTTGATTTCTTTTCCATATGCTATATTTTATTTTTAACTACTGAACAATCCTCTTTATTCTGGGGGCGTGTCCTCTAAAAAGGGGGTGTGGCGCATGTCCTTAAAAATTTTGGGCCGTCCGTAAATTTTGGTTCAGTTGTCCAGAAAAATTTGAAAGGAAGGTTGGCAAACCTGGTTACATCCTATATTATACTCCAGAGCTGCACTAACTTTTCTGTTGGTGACGTCACTTTGTATATACTGTACATTACTTATCCTGTACTGATCCATCCTGAGCTACATCCTGTATTCTAGTTGAGCTGCATTCACTATTCTGCTGGTGCAGTTACTGTGTATATTCATGACTTATGCTGTACTGATCCTGAGCTACATCATGTATTATACTCCAGAGCTGCACTCACTATTCTGCTGGATGAGTCACTGTGTACATACATTACATTGAATACAACAAAAAGCTGACTCCCCTACTTCCTAATGATTCTGAAATGCGTAAATGGAGTGGACCCTGTGTCTTCACCACTCATATTGCTGTTTGGGTGTTTTTAAATGTTTAACAAGCATCTGTCAGCAGATTTGTACCTATGAAACTGGCTGACCCGTCGGCAGGACAATTTTTCCGTCATGTATAACGGAACCAAACAGAACGGTTATATGTCCCCATAGACATGTATTAGGACAAAGCAAAATGGAAAGCCTATTAAATACTTCCGCTTTGCATTCCATCCTAAAATTCCGTTATATTCCATTATAACTCTGTTATACTGGAACCTATAACGGAATTCAGTAACGCTAATGCAAACCCCCTCTTAGCCATACAGTGTTCCGTTAGATTGTTGTAAAATGTCATGACTGTAATTAATATGAGTGAGCCTATGTAACATAGTAACATAGTAACATAGTTTTTAAGGCTTAAAAAAGACATCTGTACATCCAGTTTGGGCTGTTTTCCTACAAGTTGATCCAGAGGAAGGCAAAAAAAGCCCTGTGAGGTAGAAGCCAATTTTCCCCACTTTAGGGGAAAACATTCCTTCCCGACTCCAATCAGGCAATCAAAATAACTCCCTGGATCAACGACCCATCTCTAGTAACTATAACCTGTAATATTATTACCCTCCAGAAATACATCCAGGCCTCTCTTGAACTATTTTAGTGAACTTACCATCACCACCTCCTCAGGCAGAGAGTTCCATAGTCTCACTGCTCTTACTGTAAAGAATCCTCTTCTATGTTTGTGTACAAACCTTCTTTCCTCCAGACACAGAGGATGTCCCCTTGTCACAGTAACAGTCCTGGGGATAAACAGATCATGGAAGAGATCTCTGTACTGACCCCTGATATATTTATACATAGTTATTAGATCTCCCCTTAGTCGTCTTTTTTCTAAAGTGAATAACCCTAATTTTGATAATCTGTCTGGGTACTGTAGTCCACCCATTCCAGTTATTACTTTAGTTGCCCTCCTCTGAACCCTCTCCAGCTCTGCTATGTCTGCCTTGTTCACAGAAGCCCAGAACTGTACACAGTACTCCATATGTGGTCTGACTAGTGATTTGTAAAGTGGCAGGACTATGTTCTCATCACGGGCATCTATGCCCCTTTTGATGCAACCCATTATCTTATGCAGCGTCCCACATATGATGTGAAAAGGGACACCGCAAACTTTGTGTATTATAGCACAAATAGTCAGCAGAAAGGTTGTGGGGGGATGGCACTACACAAAAAGGCTAATGTCCATGTGAACATGGGTTCCCTCACAAAACTGGAGTCAGCTTCCTCTGTGGTGCTCAGCAAAAAATAAATAGCAAAGAACTTGCAAAAAGCATGTATAGAAAGAGAATTGATGTGGCACTCACCAGAGTCTTCTTGCTTCTTAAAGTTTTATTAAACACTTACATAAAAACAGGTTGTTAAGTTAATACCACTACTTGGTAGACAGACTTTGCTTCACATACATGTGTATATTGCAAATGGTGTATAATATTAAGACTTTGTGCTGAGATGTTGTTGTGCTGCTGCTCCGTCACAGTGTGCCGGGACAGCGGCCCTTTAAGAGGCGGTGACGCAGTTGCGTCATCAGGAAGCGGCCAGAGGAAGCACGTGTGTGCGAAATGGGCCACTGGTCTCCTGGTGCACTGAATGGTGGTCTGCCCTGCAACCTGTTTTTATGTAAGTGGTTTAATAAACTTAAGAAGCAAGAAGACCTCTGGTGAGTGCCGCATCAATTCCTCTTTCTACACATGCTTTGTGTATTATAGCCATGTCATATTAATTATTGTCTTTTACCATTTCAGCTGGCAGGAACCTAATATAGGCTGAGTACTACAAATTGTAGTGTTTCACCACTAGGTGGTGCTGTTGCTTCACATATAACCACCTAGACAACAGGAAGTTAGGTGGAGTCATGAGTCAGTGAGAGAAGAGGAAAGAAGAACAAACAAGCAAAAAGCAGGAGGAGAAGTAGGAGCTCATCCATCCCGAGGCCTGCCATATTTGTCTGACCCTGGCCAAGTCAGTCTGCTGTTGGCACTTACCATTTCCAAGCCACTAGGACCCAAGTATATTCTGGATAAAGGAGAGTCCAGCTTAGGTAAACAGCTGATTAATGTTTATGGACTTTGCTGGCACCAGTGTGCGCAAGGTATAGCTTCCAGCACCTGCACACGTCCTTCACAACTATTGACGTCAAGTTGTGTTCTGTACCCACTTTTAACCCTCCGGGAAGTGTGGACTTATCTATGTTCCAAGCAACTAGAAATAATGGAGCAGAAGTATTAATGCCTGCTGTTTCAGGGATGCCGCCCTGTGGGGTTGCTCATGTGAATTATTCTCTATTCAAGTATTATCCAGAACTAGGCCTAGAAACAGGTGGATTAATTTATATAAGAAAATAAGAAACAGATAGAAACAGGAGAAAGAATAAGAAACATAACTAAACGCGCACTTTACTCAAGTAACCAGCCTAAAGAGGGAATCCTGCAGCATATTTGTCTTTGCCTTATACTAAGAAAAGTGATTTACCAACTGTAATCTAAAAAAGACATTCTCACAAGGAAAAAGTAACGTTTCCCTTGTTTTACACAAGCTGCCTCCTATTTATTTTGCATTGTGCCATAAGGTCACAACATTTACCAGGACCCTGCCGACCGACACCCTAGTGCAATACCACCAGGGGCGCTTCGCCTCGCCATCCCCAAAGAGATTGGTGTCTCTCTTCCACACAACTGCACGCCGACCCAGGGAGTCATAGTCACCGAACTGTGAGTATTATAACCACCGGCACCATTAAACACTGTGACATCCCCAACACTCACACATGCTTCTGCGGTCCGGTACGCTGCACTTATTGGCCTTGGCAGCAGCTGTCTAACACTGGTTTCTACAGCTTAGTTTGCTGTTCACTAAAATTCCTAGGTCCTTTTCTATGTCAGAGTTACCCAATGTTTTTACCATTCAGTATGTACTGGTGACTTGCATTATTCCTTCCAGGGGCGTAGCTATAGCCTCATGGGCCCTGGTGCAAGAGTTCAGCTTGGGCCCCCTTCCCTTAGTGCTTTGTGTGTTTTCCTATGTGGCAAAAGGGTCTTTGGGCCCCCTCAGGCTCCTGGCCCAGTAGCGACTGCTACCTCTGCACCCCCTATAGCTACGCCCTTGATTCCTTCCCATATGCATAACCTTACATTTGTCAGTGTTAAACCTCATCTGCCACTTTCTCTGCCCAAGCCTCCAGTCTATCCAGATCCATCTGTAGCAGTGTGCTGTCCTCTTCTGTGTTAAAGGGAACCTGTCACCTCCCTTGGGCTAAAAAAACCTGTTAGCAGTACCTTAATTTATGTTCCAGCGTGATTCAGAAGATGATCTTTGTAAGGAGAAGAGATCCTTCAAACTGTGTAAAATTCATATTTAATCCTCCGTTGGCGCGCTGCCTTGACTTGGCTTGAAGTCAAGGGGGCAGCGGCCTCCTGACTCGAGTCAAGTAAACCACTCCCCCTGCTAACAGGTTTTTTAGCCAAGGAGGTGACAGGTTCCCTTTAATTACTTTAAGCAGTTTAGTGTCATCTGCAAAAATTTATATTTACTGTGCAAGCCTTCTACAAGATCATTAATAAATATATTGAAGAGAATAGGGCCCAATACTGACCCATGTGGTACCCCACTAGTGACAGTGGCTGAGTATGTGCCGTTAATAAACACCCTCTGTTTTCTATCACTGAGCCAGTTACTTACCCACGTACAGACATTTTCTCCCAGTCCAAGCATTCTCATTTTATATAATAACCTTTTATGTGGTACAGTGTCAAATGCTTTGGAGAGGTCCAGATACAGTATACAACATCCATTGATTCGCTGCGGTCAAGTCTAGAACTTACCTACTCATAGAAACTGATTAAATTGTTTTGACATGACGGATCCCTCATGAAGCCATGCTGATATGGAGTTATTTGCTTATTTTCATTGAGGTACTCCAAGATAGCATCTCTTAGAAAACCTTCAAACAGTTTACCCACGACAGATGTTAAACTTCCAATTCTGTGGAACCACCCCCTGTCAGTATAGAGTCCTTAATATCCAGAAATAAGGGTCTGGCGATGACATTACTTAATTCTCTTAGGATACGGGGGTGTATGCCATCCGGTCCTGGCGATTTGTCTATTTTAATCTTTTTAAGACGTCAGCTGTACTTCTTCCTGGGTCAGAGAGGGCACTTTTAAAGGGGAATTTACTTTTATAGTCTGCATTTTCATCTGACAGTTTATTTTCCTCAGTGAACTACAGTGGAGAAACAGATATTTAGTAGCTTTGCTTTCTCCTCATCGCTCTCTGCAACTCCGCCCCTCATTACTCTGTAAGGGTTCAGATTCAGATTTATACTTTTTACCATTTATATAATTAAAGAACATTTTAGGGTTAGTTTTTACTCTTTGGCGATTAATCTCTCAGTCTCTAGTTTGGCTGCGTTTATTTGTCTTTTACATATTTCTATTTGTTTCCTTATAGTTTTTCAATGCTTCCTCGCTCCCCCTCCTGTTTTAGTGATTTAAATGCTTTCTTCTTGTCATTTATTGCTTTCTTTACAGTTGCTATTTATCCACATTGGTTTTTTTCTTGTTTCCTTAACCTTTATTCCCATAAGGTATGTACCTCTCACAATTAGGTATTAGGATGCTTTTTAAAAATATCCCATTTTGTGGCTGTATTTTTATTTTTGAGGACTTTGAGGACTTTTGTCCCAAAATTTTGCTTTTTGAAGTTTGGTATTTTGTTCCTCCCTGAAGAAACGCTCTTTTGAATGACAATTGGAAGGTAATTATTTTATCGGGTCACTATTTCCCAGGTGTCCCCAAACCTGCACATCTGTTGTTCTGTCAGGTCTATTGGTTTAATACTAAGTCCAGTATGGCCGTCTCTCTAGTCGGGTCCTGAACCAGTTGGGAAAGGTAATTGCCTTTTGGTTATTACTAGAGATGAGCGAATCGAAGCTGACGAAGTGGAATTCGCTACGAATTTCATGGAAAATTCGATTCGCCACGAAAGCGAATTTCATGCAATTCGTGGTAACAAATCTTTTTTTTTTTTTTCCTAAAATGGCCACAAGCACATGGCCATGACATGGGGAAGGATTTCTGGGACAAAGAAGTAAAACACCTACAATGCGATGACATGCAGACATGTAGCCAATTAGCAGCCAGCCAGGTCCTGTGATGTCACAGCCCTATAAATAGCTCTGCAGCGCTGGAATCCGCCATTTGCAATTGATTTTAGACCAGAGACAGACGTCAGGAGAGATAGGGCAAGTGATAGAAAAATGTTGCTAAAGAAAAGAAATGAGATCAGGGATAGATAATCTGAATTGCAGGGATAGGAGAGGACGATTTCTAGACAGAATCCATGGGGGATTATCAGGCAGTGTTTGGGGTACATATATAGAAAAAAAAGTTATCTTTTGTGTTGTGTTGGGTAAAAAAAAAAATAAAACTTCCTTGGCGAAGTTGAATTGGCCAAAAAACAGTTAATACGTTTTTTTGTGGTTGTTCATTTTAACTAAGTATTTTTGGCGTCATTCGCCATCCAAACAGAAAAGCGTGATATTGTGCTAACGTAGTCAGTGAAGTTGAATTGCCCAAAAAAGAGTTAAGACGTGGTTCTGGGCTTGTTCCTTTTAAATAGATAGTCGCAGCGTCAGTCGCTGTAGAAAAAGAAAAAAACCAAAAAAGGTTATATTTTGGGTTGTGTTTTTGGGAAAAAAAATCAAACTTCCTCGGCGAAGTTGAATTGGCCAAAAAACAGTTAATAGTTTTTTTTTGCGGTTGTTCATTTTAACTAAGTATTTTTGGCGTCATTCGCCATCCAAACAGAAAAGCGTGATATTGTGCTAACGTAGTCAGTGAAGTTGAATTGCCCAAAAAAGAGTTAAGACGTGGTTCTGGGCTCGTTCCTTTTAAATCGATAGTCGCAGCGTCAGTCGCTATATAAACAAAGTGTATAGTGCTGTGCAGTAACCCATTGTACTGCATTTCAGTAACCCATTGTTAACACACCGT
>ONZH01011055.1:0-127631 GCA_900303285.1 Rhinella marina | reverse complement strand
GGCCTAGATATTGTATATTTCAAGGTACACAGCCGTGTAGTAACTGAACAGACGGTGGTATTTACACCAGGTATGTGAAATAATTTAGCAAGAGAACGCACAGTACAGTGGCCTATTAAAAGGCCTAGATATTGTATATTTCAAGGTACACAGCCGTGTAGTACTAACTGAAACAGACGGTGGGGGTATTTACACCAGGTATGTGAAATAATTTAGCAAGAGAACGCACAGTACAGTGGCCTATTAAAAAAGGCCTAGATATTGTATATTTCAAGGTACACAGCCGTGTAGTAACTGAACAGACGGTGGGTATTTACACCAGGTATGTGAAAAAATTTAGCAAGGAGAACGCACAGTACAGTGGCCTATTAAAAGGCCTAGATATTGTATATTTCAAGGTACACAGCCGTGTAGTAACTGAACAGACGGTGGGTATTTACACCAGGTATGTGAAATAATTTAGCAAGAGAACGCACAGTACAGTGGCCTATTAAAAGGCCTAGATATTGTATATTTCAAGGTACACAGCCGTGTACTAACTGAACAGACGGTGGGTATTTACACCAGGTATGTGAAATAATTTAGCAAGAGAACGCACAGTACAGTGGCCAATTAAATGGCCTAGATATTGTATATTTCAAGGTACACAGCCGTGTACTAACTGAACAGACGGTGGGTATTTACACCTGGTATACAAAAAGGGTATTGCAGGCACACAGAACCCAGAACACTAGAGCCAAATAAACTGTATTTAAAAAAATAAAATAAAATTCACAGCCGTATACTGCCAGATCAGATGGTGCATATACACACTAGTTATATAACAGGGTTTTTCAGCCAAAAAGAACGCTGAACAGTAGTGCCAAATATAGTTTGGTATGTAGCAGAGCACCTAATACACCACTAATGCCTCTCTCTGTCCCTATCCAGCAGCCGTTCTCTGTAAAGTGTATTTTGTAGTAAAGCTATCACTGTAGTGCACTATAGTAGCCCTGATAAGGGCTTTTAATCACGCTCCTGCCTGTCCAACTGCTAAAACCTGTCTGTCCCTTCTCCAGCCTCTGTCCCTGACTAAGTTCACGCAGCATATGCGTACGAGCAGGAAGAGCTGAGTTTTTAATATTCGAGGTCACATGGTTTTTCCAGCCAATCCATGTAGACGCTGTTTTCGCGCTGCCAGCGTGCTCAGCGTGCCTGTCATACCCCCCCTGCATGTTGATTGGTGGAAAAAGAGCGCCAGGGAAGGTGGGAGGGGAAACGAATTCTAAGTGCGCCATCGCCGTTATACTCGATTGAAATCGAGTATGCCGAATAGCGTAGTATTCGATCGAATACCGGCTCGATCGAACACTACTCGCTCATCTCTATTGCCAAGGGGCATCTGGAATGGAAAGGAGTAACAGCAGACCAGATGGTTTGGACCTGGGGGATTTGTTTTGAGCACAGATGGTACAGGCGGAGACGTATTCCTCCACCTCTTGAGAGAGGTTAGGCCACCAGTAATGCCGTGAGAGAAGCTGGATGCTTTTACGAACCCCTGGGTGACCAGCAAGTTTGGAGTCATGACCCCAAGCTAAAATACGCCTCCTTTTGGAGACTGGTACAAATATCTTCCCAGGAGGAATGTCTTTAATCTGGACGGGAGCCACGGAAATCAGATGAGCAGGATCAATAATATACTGGGGTTCCTCTTGCTGATCAGAAGAATCAAATGACCGGGAAAGAGCATCTGCTTTGGTATTCTTCTCAGCAGGCCGAAAGTGTAGCTCAAAGTTGAAACGAGAAAAGAACAGTGCCCATCTAGCTTGACGAGGATTTAGGCGTTGTGAAGTTTGGAGGTAGACCAGGTTCTTGTGGTCCATGTAAATCACCACAGGATGTTGTGTACCTTCCAGCAAATGTCGCCATTCTTCCAAGGCCAACTTAATGGCCAAGAGTTCCCTGTCCCCGATAGAATAGTTCCTCTCAGCAGAAGAAAAGAGTTTAGAGAAGAAACCGCAGGTAATCATCTTGCCTCTGGAGTTCTTCTGCAATAGGACTGCTCCAGCTCCAATGGAAGAGGCATCCACCTCTAGGAAAAATTGTTTGGCGACATCCGGATGATGAAGAACAGGAGCAGAGGTAAAAGCCTGTTTTAACTCGGTGAAAGCCGCCTCTGCCTCTGGGGTCCATACTTTTGTGTTCACTCCCTTTTTGGTCAGGGCAGAGATCGGGGCGGTGAGAGAAGAGAAACTATGAATGAACTGGCGGTAGAAGTTGGCGAATCCCAAGAATCTCTGAATTGCTCGGAGACCCTGGGGGCGTGGCCAGTTCAACACTCCTTTAAGTTTGTCTGGATCCATTTTCAGACCGGTATCAGAGACAACGAATCCAAGGAACGGCAGAGAGTTTTTCTCAAAAATGCACTTCTCCAGTTTCGCATATAGCCGGTTCTCTCTGAGCCGTCGCAGGACAAGACGGACATGTTTCTGATGTGAGGTCAGATCAGGAGAAAAGATGAGAATATCATCCAAGTAGACCACAACACAGACATTAAGCAGGTCCCGGAAAACATCATTGACAAACTCCTGAAAGACCGCTGGGGCATTACAAAGTCCAAAAGGCATGATGAGATATTCGTAATGACCGTCCCGTGTGTTAAAAGCGGTCTTCCATTCGTCTCCTTTTCGGATGCGGACAAGATTATATGCCCCTCGCAGGTCTAGTTTGGAGAAGATCTTCGCTCCACGAATTCTGTCAAAGAGTTCCGGGATCAATGGCAACGGATACTTATTTTTGACAGTGATCTGATTAAGGCCCCAATAGTCTATGCAAGGTCTTAAAGATCCATCCTTCTTCTGGACGAAGAAGAATCCTGCACCAGCTGGCGAAGTGGACTTGCGGATAAATCCCCTCTCAAGATTCTCCTTGATGTAGACTGACATCGCCTGGGTCTCAGGAAGCGAGAGTGGATAAACTCGACCGCGAGGGGGAGTAGTTCCTGGTAGAAGGTCAATTGGACAATCATAGGATCGGTGGGATGGCAGTGTTTTAGCCTCCTTTTTACTAAATACATCAGCAAAACTGGCATACTGTGATGGCAGTCCTGATAGATCCCCTGTTGGTGGAGGCGGAGGAGTGGGCCGGACTTCAGACAGGCAGGTGGAGAGGCAAGAGGGTCCCCACCAGAGGATTTCACCAGAGTGCCAGTACAGGGTTGGAGAATGCTGGCGAAGCCAGGGAAGACCAAGAATGACTGGATTCACGGAAGCTGGCAGGACGTAGAAGACGATCTCCTCAGAGTGCAAAACCCCAACTTGCAGTCTAAAGGGCATGGTAACAAACTGCACTGGCTCAGGTAGTGGCATTCCGTTTACCGACGCAACAGATAGAGGTCTCGACAGCCGGGAGGTTGGAAGCCGGTACTGACTGACAAGGTCTTGCAGGATAAAGTTACCAGCGGAGCCCGAATCCAGGAAGGCTGACACAGTGACGCTGGTTCTCTCATGAGAGAGGATCACAGGAATTGAAAGCTTAGGAGAGGACTTCTCCGCGTCTAGAACCACCTCTCCAACATGTCCTAGACTTTGGAGTTTCCCGGTTTCAGCGGACAATTCCAGGCAAAATGGGCCTTGCCAGCACAATAGAGGCACATGTTCTCAGCTCTGCGGCGTTGTCGCTCCTGATCCGACAATCGGAGACGTTCCACTTGCATAGGCTCCTCCGAGGAAGCAGAAACTGGAGGCTGGATCGGCCTCTGGAAGGAAGGCGCAAGGCAAGGTGCTCTTTTGCTATGCAAGTCCTCCCTGGAATGCTCCCTGAAACGCAGATCAATTCTGGTAGCTAAAGTGACCAGCTAGCTCATCTTTAATCCGCCCTGAAAGACCTTCCCAGAAAACTGCTAGCTGAGCCTCATCATTCCATGCTAGTTCAGCGGCCAGTGTCCGGAACTGAATTGCATACTGGCCCACAGTCATGGAACCCTGGCATAGACGCAGCAAAGCAGAGGCAGCAGATGAAGTGCGGCCTGGCTCCTCAAAAACCATCCGGAAGGTAGGCAGGAACGCCTGCAGACTTGTAGTCTCTGGGCCACCACGCTCCCAGATAGGATTTGCCCATGCCAGGGCCTCACCAGATAGCAGGGACACAACTTTGCCCATTCGGATGGAAACTTGTGTCCATGCAGCTCAAAGTGTATGAGGCACTGGTTAAGGAAGCCTCTGCAGGACTTGGAATCCCCGCCATAACGAGGCGGCAGCGGCAGATGAATTCCGGAAGCACTCTGATCCGGGGTCACAGGCGCGGAAGCTGGAGGAGTTGCTGAGACTTGTGATGCAGCTATTACTGGAGGAGAAATGGCATCTAGGCGGGCAGAAATATTTTGCATGAATTGCATTAAAACATCCTGGCGCTGACTTTGACGTCTCATCTCACTTAATAGATCCGATACAGCAGGCTTGGGGTGACCAGCGGGATCCATGGTCTGAGCGTACTGTCAAGATCAGTGGATGTGGATCCACTGTGTCACGAGAATGTCTTCCCCTAAGGGCGTTGTCTAAGTGTACCTCCCGTTCTTCACAGTACCCCTGATGGTGGGGATAGGCTTTCCCGAGGAGGTACACCAGGTCGCTACCTCTTGGGGTGAGACAATACTCGTGACAGCTGGCCAGACGGACAGAGTACTAAGGTGCAAAACACCAGAGAGACAGATACGCAGGACAGACACACACCAAGGGAGGAGATGTGGAAGGATGACTGGAGTCAGCAATGCACTGGAAGCAGACCGGAGAGGATCAGCCAGGGGCGGGAATCAGGAACAGGAACCACGAACAGGAGCCAGGAACGGAAGCCAGGTACTGGATAGTATTGTTCAAACAACAGCAGGACTAGGGCAATGTTCGCACTGTAGCAGGACTGGGGTGGTGTTCACACTTCAGCAGGCCAAGACAGTGTTCACTCTATAGCAGGACTAGAGCGGTGTTCACACTACAGTAGGACTAAGGCAATACGGGAACCTTCGCAAGTCAGGATGACTTATAACGCTCAGGCAAGGAGTAAGTGTCCAAGGAGGACTTATATAGTTTCAGACAGGAGGAAAGGGGAGGAACCAATTAAGGAGCTGACCTAATAAAATGCAGCACCTGGAGCCCAGGGCAAAAGAGAACAAGACTTCACACTGACCAAGCAACAAACATCACGGCAGCAAAGAGCGAGAACGCCGGCTGCAGCGGTAAGTACGCGTGCGCTGCCTGGGACCCCCGGGAGGCGTTACACCAAAGATCTGAGACTGGGATGAAGGTTCACCTTTCAGCAGGTCATAAACATGCTGCTAAGTCTACACTGGAGGGGTTTAAGAAGAAACATGTAAATGTCTTGGAATGATGTAGTCAAAGCCCAGACCTCAATCTAGTGAGAATCTGTAGCATGACTAGATACAGTACTACATCATAATCCATGGAACTTGTAGGTGTTGGAGAACTTTTGCCTGAAAGAATAGGCAAAAATCCCAGTGTCTAGATATGCTAAACTAATAGAGACATACCCCAAGAGACTTAAAGAGGCTCTGTCAACAGGATCAACCCTATTAAACCAGACATACTGCCTGCTAGGGCTCATCATGCTATAGTACATAGTGGATATGATATTTACATGCTAGCACACAGCTCTTGGACACATCTCTGCCCTCAGCCTGATGTCTAGCCCTGTCAATCAAGGGGTGGAGCCGGAGGGAGTATGCAGAGCACAGGGGGTGTTACATGGCAGTGCTCAAATGATTCAGCCCTGCTTCCTGGTGCTCAAACTTCTCATTTGAATATGAATAAAAATTCAGATATCTCTGCAGCTGTTTATTGTACAGAAAAAAAAGAAAGGTATTGTTTTAAGCCCTACCAGACAGTATGTCTGGTTTAATAGAACTGATCCTGGTGACAGAGGCTCTTTAAATAGTAAGGGGGCGTTCTCACCAGCAGGGCGGCGATGACAGAGTTTCTCTGCAGACAACAGGATTTCAGTCCAAATCGTGCTTTATTCAAATCAGACACAGGCGCTCCCAGTTATGCCTCATTGGGTACGGTGAGGTTACAGCAAACGTTTGGGCAATAGCTAATACACAGGTCACTGTCTCACCTAATAAACGCAGGTTTTCTTCCAGTATTCCTGAGCCAGCAATACAGTTAGCCTTTTAGGCTCTCCAGGCATAGCTCCTCAACTGACATCCTGGAATGCCTTTTGTTTCCCTCTAACGATCACAGCTGGCTCACCTGTGCTCTCCTCAAGCTAGAGGGAAAACCTGGCCCGGACCGGGGTGGATTGGAAAGGTCCCACTGCCAATCTACCTTCCCAATCCAAATAAAATCAAGCCCAGTTATTTTAAATAACACTAGCTCCAGCAACTATGTCTTGCTGAAGCCATACCAAAATCTTTCTGGATTTTATTTATCTCAGTTGAGGAATCTGGGTGGGATATACACCCCTTCCAGTATTTTACCAAACACTTTACCAAAATATATAATTGCAGAAAAAGGTTGCTTCAAACAGTATTGACTTTCAGCAAAAGGTAGCCCCATCAAGACTTGACTTTCAGGGTGTAAATACTTGTGCACATTAAAGTTCTCTGTGTTTTGTCTTAATCATTGTTTGTATAACAGTAAAAAATATTTTGCATCTTCAAAGTGGTAGACATTTTGTGTAAACCACATGGTACAAACCTCAAAAAATCAATTTTAATTCTCGGTTGTAATGTAACAAAACAGGAAAAAAAAACACCTTAATACTTTTAAATTTAAATACTCAAAGGGGTTGTCTCATGATGGACAATGGGGCATATCGCTAGGATATGCTACCATTGTCTTATAGGGGGGCATATCCTAGCACCTATATCCAGAAGGAGCCCTGAAAGTGAAGGAGGGCGCACTGCACATGCGCAGCCGCCCTCCATTCATTTTCTATGGGGCGGGCGAAAATAGCCAAGCACTGGCTCGGCTATTTCCGTTGGCTCCATAGAAATGAATAGGAGCAGGGGCCGCGCATGCGCGGTATGCTCCAATTCATTTCTATGGGGAGCTGGCTTGGTGGTGGCTGGACCAGAGTCCTCCAGCCACCACCTTGTATGGCTCAGTTCTGAATATAGGTGCGGGTCCCAGCAGTGGACCTATAAGACAATGGGGGCATATCCTAGCGATATGCACCCATTGTCCATCATGAGTAAACCCCTTTAATACAAAACACCTTAACATTTTTAAATTTAAATACAAAACAAAATAAATCACAGAAAGGGATATTAGTGCACAAAAATAGATGCAAACAATATATACTGTATAAACTAAGACCTCATTCTGATATGATAAAATCTGAGACTCTTAGCCAATATATTTTGATCAAAACACATCTGTGCCCACCTACCCAGCATCACGGTGGTCTCAGGTCAGGCAGGTCCTACGCTAAACCTAGATATAGATGCCCACTGGCATGGTTAGGTTTAGCGTAGGACCTGCCTGACCTGAGACCACCGTGACGCTGGGTAGGTGGGCACAGATGTGTTTTGATCAAAATATATTGGCTAAGAGTCTCAGATTTTATCATATCAGAATGAGGTCTTAGTTTATACAGTATATATTGTTTGCATCTATTTTTGTGCACTAATATCCTTTTCTGTGATTTATTTTGATATATATATATATAGCCACTGACATCCGCAATCATTATTATCACATCATGCAGGATGTTTTTTATCCTTTTGTCTCTGTGAGTTTTGCTTGGTTTTTAAATACAAAACACCTGAATACTTTGGCAAGGTAATATAGCAAAATAACAAGAAATTGTTAGTAAAATTAAAATATATAGCATTACATAGTATTCTTAATATGACTGCGCAATTTTTGCTCTCACTTTTGAAATACTGTTAATATTGATGTGTGAATCAAGATATTTTTTGTGTGTGTGTCAGGCCTTGTGCATATTTATTTGTTTCATTTTGCTCTTTTATTATGCACATGTGCATCATTCATGTCACTCTTATGGTATCCTGAGCATGTAGATTCTCTAGGCTTTATGGGTTCTTAGAGACGATTGGCAAACAGAGGCATTCACCCAAAAAGTAGATGATGGATACAGATGACCAGATTTGAGATCACTGGTCGGGGTATTTAATCAACTCATCTGATGCATCTCATAAAATAAAGTATGTTTTATTATAGTCATCAGTGCATCGGCCCAACTTCATATAGCGACCCTAAATCAAGCTGAAACGTTGATGATTTTCTGCTTGCATTAAATGTGTTTTTATGCTTGTGCCTGAGCCTTAAATGTTGAATGTATGCTGATGAGGACTTTGCAATGAATATCCGAATATTTCCCTTTAACTCATTCATTATCAATCTTCGCGCTACAGGGATAATCCTTCCATAGCTCAGCTAAGATTATATGTTTATGAAGAAGACAAGGTGCTGAAAACATTATGTAAATGTTCTGATTAATAATTATAATTCCATGGGTTTTGTTTTATATTTATTGTTTGGTTTTATTGTTTCATTTTTATCCCATCCCATACTGTATAAATTCTACACTGTAATGCTGAGATAAATATTAGTGTGCTAAGTTTAAGTGTCAGAGCATATTGGAGAGCGCTCTTTAATTTCTGGGTTTTCTTACAGTGTTCTGTATTCATTTATAGTATGCTTATTGTTAATTACTGTGATTTTACAGAACAGTAAACCCAATAGTTGCATACAACCATACGAGAAGTCATAGCGTCCCGTGATGAGAAAATAGTCCTGCCAATTTACAAATCACTAGTCAGACCACACATGGAGTATTGTGTACAGTTCTGGGCTCCTGTGAACAAGGCAGACATAGCAGAGCTGGAGAGGGTTCAGAGGAGGGCAACTAAAGTAATAACTGGAATGGGTGGACTACAGTACCCAGAAAGATTATCAAAATTAGGCTTATTTACTTTAGAAAAAAGACGACTAAGGGGAGATCTAATAACTATGTATAAATATATCAGGGGTCAGTACAGAGATCTCTCCCATCATCTATTTATCCCCAGGACTGTGACTGTGACAAGGGGACATCCTCTGTGTCTGGAGGAAAGAAAGTTTGTTCACAAATATAAAAGAGGATTCTTTACGGTAAGAGCAGTGAGACTATGGCACTCTCTGCCTGAGGAGGTGGTGATATAGCAGCCATTACAGGGCCGTTTTCTAGAATGCTGCGTTGTTGGGTGCTGTACAGTAAGTGCTGTCCAGTATGTGGTGTTCAGCTCTAGTGGCTTGGATTGGAAGAGCCTCTGATCTTAGCCGTTGCGTCCCCTGATTGCCACAGTTCAACGTTAAGGGGTTAATATTTGTTTATAACTAGGGATGAGCGAATTGACTTTGGATGCTTTATCCGGAGTCAATTTGCATAAAACACTGTTTTAATACTGTACGGAACGAGCACTCCATACAGTATTAGAATCTATTGGCTCAGATGAGCTGAAGGTATTACTTTGCAAAGTCTCGCGAGACTTTGTGTAATAACTTTGGAAATTAATTTCTACTGTTAAAAACCTTGGAACAAAACTCAGGTTCGGTTCCAAAGTAGCTACATACCCATCAGAGCACAATACCCTCAGGAGAACCGCAAAACCCTAACTTGATTGACAGGCCAGGCATGATGATGTTAACACATTGACCCTGTCAATCAAAGTGCAGAGGGCACGGCAGTTGCAAAGACAGCAGAGCCTCTAGGAGACCTGTATAAAAATATACTGCAGTATCATTTTTTTTTAATGCTTTTTGAAATAAAAAAAACAATCCAAATGTGAGGAGGGGGTCAGGGGGACACGAATGACACAGACAAAGTGAGGCCCTGACACTCCTCCCAAACCACTGTCCCTGCCTTTTGGGGAACCCGGCTCCTTAACAGGCCGGCCCCAACCGAAGACTGCAATTACACTGAAGAAAGTGGAACACGAGACAAACAACCAAAACAAAACACCAGCAGGAACAACCCTAAACAGGTCAGGAACTGAAGGGGTAAAAAGTAACGGAACCAAGCAAGGAATAAACAGAGGATAACACAAAAGGTAGGTAACAGTAACAGAAACCAGGGGAAAAGGTGCAGAGTCACTGGAATACCGGATAAACACAGAGTAGCTAGCTTAGGCTCAAGGCTCTATAGCAGGCACAGATGAATGGCGAGTGTGAAACTAAATACTGGCCCCAAGGCGTGATAGGAGCAGTGATCCCAGCCACACCCTAGAATGGACCAAAATTACTGGCAGGGACGCCTGCCAGTAAAACTAGCAAAACTAGCCAAACCTTTAACCCTATAGGAACCTAAGTGTTACAAGAGGATTTTCTGGCTTACACTCGGGATGAGCGCCGCATAGCATCAGGACACGGGAACGCCCTCACTCGCCCAACATCCGCTGGAGGGCCGCAGCGCCCCCAAATCCTGACAGAACCCCCCTCCTGAGGAGGGGCCTCCGGACCCTCAACAGGACCTCCAGGCTTGGAAGGGTAAGATTGGTGGAATTTTCTAACGAGTCTGGGAGCGTGAAGATCTCTGGCAGCCACCCAGACACGCTCCTCAGGACCATACCCTTTCCAATGTACAAGGTACTGGAGAGAATTCTGTACTTTGTGAGAGTCAATAATTCGTTCAATTTAGAACTCCAACTCTCCCTGAACAACCACGGGTAGAGGTGGAGAACGAGCGACCACAGCAGGAATATATTTTTTCAACAAAGACTTATGAAAAACCGGATGTACACGAAGAGAACCAGGAAGTCGCAATCTGAACGATACAGGATTTATAATTTCTGTGATGATGTAAGGACCAATAAAGCGTGGAGCAAACTTTGCTGATGGTACTCGAAGACGGAGATTTTTAGTTGAGAGCCACACTTTGTCACCAACTACGTATTCAGGACCAGGACGGCGTTTCTTATTCGCATATTTGATCTGCTTGAGTTGGGCATTTTTTAGAGTCCCAAGACTCTTTGCCCAGACTGTGCACAGTCGATTAGCGACGTCCTTAAACTAGGAGAATCTAGATTCGTTACCAGTTACGGCTGAATATCTGGGGTGAAAACCATAGTTGCAGTAAAATGGGGACAGTCGTGTTCAGGAACTTTCATGATTATTTAGAGCGAACTCGGCCATGGGCAGGTACTCATTCCACTTTTCCTGACATTTAGAAATGAAACACCTAAGATATTGCTCAAGTGACTGATTAAGTCTTTCAGTCTGCCCATTCGTCTCGGGGTGAAAGGCGGAGGAGAAGGACAGCGAGATACCCAACCTACTGCAAAACTCTCTCCAGAACCTCGACACGAACTGAACCCCCCTGTCAGACACTATGTTAGACGGAATTCCATGAAGGCGTAAAATATGGTGGATAAACAACCCTGCAAGGACTCTAGCTGTAGGCAATTTTTTCAACGAGACCAGATGGCACATTTTAGAAAAACGATCCACCACCACCCAGATTACTGACCTACCGTTGGAGAGAGGAAGATCAGTAATAAAATCCATGGAAATGTGAGACCAGGGCCTGTTGGGCAAAGGGAGCGGATGTAACAGCCCTTCTGGGAGTTGTCGAGGAACCTTTGCCCTAGCACAGGTCTCACAAGCCTTAACAAACGCCTTAACATCACGTTGCCAGGCTGGCCACTAATAAGTATGGGACAACAAATATCCAGTGCCCGCGATGCCTGGATGACCCGACAAAACTGAGGAATGTACCTCTTCTAACACCTTCAGCCGAAGATGACCTGGGAAAAGGGTTTACCTGGGGCTACAGTAGTAGGAGCAGAACTCTGTGAGTCTGCAATAGAAGACACAAGATCTGAAGTCAAAGTGGCAACGACAACCCCGGGAGAGAGGATATTTTCTGGTTCCTCATCCGGGACATCACTGGCACCAAAGCTTCTGGACAAGGCATCAGCCTTTACATTTTTTGAGCCTGGACAATAAGTTACCACAAAATTAAACCTGGTAAAAAACAAAGCCCATCGCGCTTGACTGGGGTTCAATCTCTTGGCATTGTCCAGATACAGCAGGTTCTTATGGTCAGTTAACACTGTCACCTTACGTCTGGCACCCTCCAGAAAGTGTCTCCACTCTTCAAAGGCCCATTTAATAGCCAGTAACTCCCTGTTTCCTATATCATAATTAACTTCAGCAGTGGAGAACTTTCTGGAGAAAAAGGCTACAGGTTGGAGGTTGGTAAAGGGTTCAACTCCCTGAGACAGGACAGCCCCTACTCCTGTCTCAGAGGCGTCAACCTCCACAACAAAAGGCTGTTCAGGGTCAGGATGAACCAAGACTGGAGCAGTGGTAAAACACCTTTTTAAGTTAGAGAAGGCTAGTTCGGTTTCATGTGTCCAAGAGGTAGGATCAGCCCCCTTTTTAGTTAAATCAGTAAGGGGTTTAGCAACCACAGAAAAGTTTTTGATAAATTTTCTATAATAGTTAGCAAAACCCAGAAAACGTTGGACCTCTTTCAAGGTAGTAGGTCTAACCCACTCAACCAGAAATCCCACCTCCTGGACTCCAAACTGACACTTAGACAATTTAGCACACAGCCGATTTAGTCGCAATCTGGAGAGGACCTCCCTCACATGCTCCCGATGGGACTCCAAATCTGGGGAGAATATGAGGATGTCGTCCAGATATATAACCAAAAAACGGCCCAAAAGATCTCTGAAGATATTGTTAACAAAACTCTGCAAGACAGCCAGGGCATTGCTGAGACCAAATGGCATGACTAGGTATTCAAAGTGCCCCTCTGGAGTATTAAAAGCTGTCTTCCACTCGTCGCCTTCCCTGATGCGGATTAGATTGTAAGCTCCACGGAGGTCAATTTTAGAGAACCACCGGGCCCCCACAACCTGATTGAATAAATCCGGGATCAGAGGGAGAGGATGCTGGTCCTTAATCGTGATCTTATTGAGCTCCCTGTAGTCAATACATGGACGGAGACCTCCATCTTTTTTCTCAACGAAGAAAAACCCTGCACCAATAGGGGAGACAGAAGGCCGTATGTGCCCTTTTTTCAGGCTATCCTGAATACACTGACGCATAGACTCTCGCTCAGGAGCTGACAAATTAAAAATGCGACCCTTAGGAAGCTTGGCCCCAGGAACGAGGTCTATGGCACAATCGTAAGGCCGGTGCGGACGTAGAGTTTCCGCAGCGGCCTCAACAAAGACGTCTTTGAAATCAAAAATAAACTCAGGAATATCCAAATCATTATTCACAGTACACATCATGGAAGGAACAGTTTTAAGATGTGAACCACATGAATTCCCCCATTTCACCAGGTCAGTGGTTTTCCAAACAAATACAACGTTATGGAGGCGGAGCCAAGGCAAACCAAGAATAAGATCTGCAGTTAGTTTTTCCATCACAAAAAATGACATTTTTTCTGTATGTAAACACCCGACATTCATCATAACCTCAGCAGTGCGAAATTTTATTCTCCCCTCATTCAAGGGAGTAAAATCTGCACCAGAAACTGAAAAGGGGGTACACAAAGGAATTAACTCCAAACCCAAGGTCTGAGCAACAACCACATGGATGAAACTCACTGCAGACCCTGAATCCACCATGGCCTGACAAGAAAACATTTTTGAATCAGAAACCAAGGTTACAGGTAACAAAAACTTATTAACAGAATTAGGAGGTACCTGTACACCTGAGTGACCCTCCTGGAGATCACTCAGGCGCTGGCGTTTTCCCTGTGGTGACTTCGGCTTGGATGGACAATCCCCCAATAAATGGCCAGGTTTTCCACAGTATAGACATAAGGCATTCTCCAATCGATGTCTCCTTCTAGCAGCAGCAGATGTAAAGCCTAACAACATAGGTTCTTCTCCAGAAGATTGAGAGGGAGATGGTGATTGAAATTGGGAAGGCATATTCTTAGAGAAAGTAGAAGGAGGTTTGACAGAAAAGCCTGGCCTAAACTGTACAGTCGATCCCCCTTGCTTTTCCTTGCGTCTCTCTCTAAGTCTTCTGTCAATAGTCACAGCCAAAGCCATAAAGTCACTCAGGGATTCAGGGATAGGATGGCTGACCATAGCATCCTTAACAACGTCTGACAGCCCTTGTCTGAAAAGGGTTTTCAAGGGTTGATCAGACTATCCAGTCGCCGAGCACCACTGGCGGAACTCAGAACAGTAGTCTTTAGCAGAGCGGCGACCCTGCTGAATAGATAACAAATGAGTTTCCGCCAATGCAGCACGGTCAGGATCATCATAAACTTGGCCCAAGGCCAGAAAAAATCTATCCAGGGAACTCCACTCAGTAGCATCTGAGGGGAGGGCCAATGCCCAATCCTGAGGGGGACCCTGGAGGAGGGAAACCACTTTTTCTGCTTCAGAAGGGAAAAAATGAAAACGAAAATACAAACGACAGGACTCCCGGAAAGTACGGTATCTGTCCGGGTTCCCATCAAAGCGATCCGGCAGAAGCATTTTAGGTCTCTGCTGGACACTGTGCATAGGAAAAACAGGGGCTGGCAGTGACACAGGTGGGTTTGCAGCGCCAGACGCAGGAATAGTCATGGCGTCCAGACGCTGCGACATTTGCGCAATTAACCCAGCCATGCCCTGAAACTGATTCGTCAGCTCATCGGTACTCATATTAAACCGCCTGGAAAGCCGACTAGGGTATGGGCCTGCTATAATGTGAGGAGGGTGTCAGGGGGACACGAATGACACAGACAATGTGAGGCCCTGACACTCCTCCCAAACCACTGTCCCTGCTCTTTGGGGAACCCGGCTCCTTAACAGGCCGGCCCCAACCGAAGACTGCAATTACACTGAAGAAAGTGGAACACGAGACAAACAACCAAAACAAAACACCAGCAGTAACAATCCTAAACAGGTCAGGAACTGAAGGGGTAAAAAGTAACGGAACCATGCAAGGAATAAACAGGATAACACAAAAGGTAGGTAACAGTAACAGAAACCAGGGAAAAAGGTGCAGAGTCACTGGAATACCGGATAAACACAGAGTAGCTAGCTTAGGCTCAGGGCTCTATAGCAGGCACAGATGAATGGCGAGTGTGAAACTAAATACTGGCTAGAGTCCCAGCCCCAAGGCGTGATAGGAGCAGTGATCCCAGCCACACCCTAGAATGGACCAAAATTACTGGCAGGGACGCCTGCCAGTAAAACTAGCAAAACTAGCCAAACCTTTAACCCTATAGGAACCTAAGTGTTACAAGAGGATTTTCTGGCTTGCACTCGGGATGAGCGCCGCATAGCGTCAGGACACGGGAACGCCCGCACCCGCCCAAGATCAGCTGGAGGGCCGCAGCGCCCCCGAATCCTGACACCAAAAGTCATCATTTCTTGGGGAGTAGGAACAGGTTTGGTGTTATGTTAAAGAATATTTATTTTATGAACCAATACATGGTAACTGTGATGCAGAAAAATACACCAGGTACACTAATGTGTGATCAAGTTAAATTTTTAAGAAACACTGCTATATATATATATATATATATATATATATATATATATATTTTTTTTTTTTTTTTTTTTTTTTAATGGTCAATTGGACACTACAGTGTATATGTCTAGTACAATTAACAGCAACCGCAACATTTAGGTGGTATACTATCAGTGCCAAGATTAATATTGTAAAGGATTTGTGTCTGTCGTTGTGAATTGTGTAATGTCCATTGGGGTGATAGACATTAATAAAGGATTGAGTAGTATAGCTTTAAATGTTGCTACAACATTCCCTGAAAATAGCTGGCAGCCAAACAGAATTATACAGTGACACACGACATGGACCGTCTTGTCTCCACCTAAAATCTGTCTGTCAATTAATTGACTATAAATAATTAGATATCATCTCACTAAACTCCCTGATAAGATAAGATTTGCTTAGGCCGACTGCAAGGCATTATGGGCAAGCTTGCCAACCAAGATACCACTGGGGATCATGTGATCCTCCTTCTTTATCTTCGTTGTAATGCCATGCTGTCTTGTGATGTATAAAATGCGTTTTTGCTGGATCCGGCAGGGTTCAGCAAAAACGCTTCCGTTACTGATAATATAACCGTCTGCATGCGTTATGAACAAATCCGGTTGTATTATCTGTAACATACCCAAGACGGATCTGTCATGAACTCCATTGAAAGTCAATGGGGAAGGGTTCCATTTTCTATTGTGTCAGATTGTGTCAGAGAAAATGGATCCGTCCCTGTTGACTTGCATTGTGGGTCATGACGGATCCGTCTTGCTCAGCATCCCAGGATGGAAAGCAAACCGCAGCATGCTGCTCTCCAGTATGAGAACGGAACGGAATGCATTTTGGAGCATTCCATTCTGTTCAGTTAGGTACATTCACAATGAATGGGGACAAAACGGAAGCATTTTTTTCTGGTATTGAGACCTTAAGACGGATCTCAATACCGGAAAATATTAACTCTAGTGTGAAAATAGCCTTAAACAGATGAGGTAAGTACGATTTTTTTTTTTTACCGCCATTCAGAAAAAATCAATTTGTTACCACGAAGAACGAGAAAATTTGGTTCAGTGGTCAATCTAAATTTCCCTGAAATTCGGATCAAAGTCCACTTCAATGTGCTCAACACTACCGACCACCACCACCTGCAATGCTGTATTATAATAGAATATTCATCAAAAAGTGGCTTTATGTCCAAAGTTTTCTGCTTTCTATTTCAGATTGGCTCCTCACTTTTGCTTTTTTTGCTGCACACCTTCTAAAAAACCCTTTCCTCATAATACCAGGTTTGTTCCCCCTCTGCACTTTATAGCAGCTCTTCATTCATAGCAGACTATAAAACGTGACTTCTAAATATATTCAGCCATAAAATAATTTGTCCTTTATGCATTTTTACCCATATTTACAGCTTTATTTTTAGCTTTGCTTATGTAAAATTGTTGGCTTTCCCTTCATAAAGTCACATCTTGTTTTGTGCTATAGTTGTTATACGTATAGAGCCTTTGCTGTATATGAATGATTCAGTGTTTGCTAGCTCCTACTGCTAACAACTCACAATCATCAAATTGAAAACCTCAGTGTTTTATTAGCTGATGTCAAGAATTTAGATCCTTGAGGCTCATTTCAACACCTCCCTTTCAACATTTTTCATTACTGAACTCGCTTGGTAGAGTCCAAGTGAGGAAAATAAAAATGACCAAAGCTTCACAGTTCTGTAGGTTTTTCATCGATAAACTGTCACCGCTTGCCCCAGTAACATACAGTGGAATATTCCAGGCTGTTAGAAGAGAGTTCCTGGTGTAAGCGCAACCAGCTTTGCTGCGCATGTGGAGGAACGCGAAAACAATGGTGCATTCACAACAGGGGCGGACTGGGAACTTAAAGTGGCAATGGAAAAAATACTTAAAGTGGCCCCGTTTTGTAATTGGGTCCAAATTGATGGAAGGCAGGGCCAGCAATACCATATTGTGGCACATTATACTGCCCCCAACAGAGCCAAAAACCACAGTCCATCACAAAACACTGCCAGCAGCACAAAATACATTACCTAACACTTCCACTGGCCGGATGTGAGAAGGGCCCAGGTGGCCCCTGGGCATCAGCCATTGGGAGATTTCCCTGTAAGGTCTATGGCCAATCCGCCCCTGATTCACAGGATTTAGAACAGGCTTAAGATGATAAGGTATATCTTCAGAAGCAGCAATCAAGACAAATTTGACATTTTTAGGACACGTATGACAAAGTTCTTTCTGGCACCAGTAAGAAACTGGTTGCTCCATCACTGGCTTGTGAATTGATCACAAATATAGGGACTAGTAAATTGATTCTAACAAATTGATTTGTCTCATTTCCAAAAGTACTTCTCCTGTGAATAGCTATTCCCATCGATGAACCCACCAGCCTGTTGATTGACAGGGCCAGACATCTTGCCTGGCCCTGACAATCTAAAGCTGGCACCACAGGTCCGAGTTGCGGCACAAGAGCAGAGGCTCTGATTCCACTACTGGACCAGTGACTGCACATGAGCTACTGTTCCAGGTAGCGGCTCAAGAACAATTCCTGTTTCCGAAGAGAAAGTAGAGCCTCTCACAGCCCCTCACAGGTGAAGAACTCTTGTTAATGAGACAAACTGATTCCTTACAATCAATGAGCTCATCCCTAATTGGGACATTGTCCAGTGCTTAACCACAGAGTATTGGTAGACATTCCTAAAGTCTTGCTGCCTTAGCATGGGAAGACTTAGGGTCTGGAAGGATTGTGTAGACCACGACCACCACCACAGCGTTGGCAGTGCCCTTTGCAAAATGTTGATTTTAAAGACAAAGAAAATGCACACAGAATCAACAGCTGTTGCTTTTGGGACAACTCTAGTCCATATGTTCTACTTACATATACTGTCTGGAAGTAGAGCACTGTTTAATTGCTCTGTTTTCTGTTTTAGAAGAACATATCTGTCCCTGTAATATTGCATTATAGCATAGAGCAGCATATGTAGGTAATTCAGACAGTGCATGATGTCAGGCAGCTGTTCCACCAATCAGGAGGTCCATGTGAGTCCGGCCAGTTGATCAATCATGAGGCACATAGGAGGACCATTTAGAGTACTCAGAGTACATTGCCTGATACCTGCAATCTTTTGTGTCCTAAAACCTTATGTGCTATTTTGAATTTCTATTGGATTCCTGTTTTTCTGACATTTCTTCCCTAGACTACTATGGTACTTTACTTTTTCCTTACCCTTAATGGCTTTGACTTGGGCTATCTGACTTCTCTTCCGTCTGCTGTTCTGTCACTTGTAGTTCCTTCCTGTTTTTTTACTCTCCTTTGACAATCTCTCTGTTGTTATCCAGAATTGACCCCTGACTCATTAGGATACACTCTATCCATTAGTCAAAAACTACTCTGACAACACAACCTGCAGATTTTCAGTTGGGGAAAAAAGTGTGAATCTACATCCCATAGGATACACTGGGGATTCTGCACACAACACACACACAAACACAGCAAAGCCAGGGGCTTATAATAACTTGTCAGAAGTAAATTTTTATATGGACTCATTACTATTATATGACTTACTTATTATATTCATTGGATAAAAATTTTATGAGGGGGGCATAAAGAGGAACAATGTTGGTGAAGCTGGATAGAAAGGGGAGGTGTCTGATAGCTTGATTTGATACTGATATATTCCTGCATTTAACAGGAAATCCTCTGCACAAACATAGCAGTGTATAAGGCGTTGTGCACATCTGCAAAACACAAATCCACAAAATACGGATACCTTGCATTTGTTTTCCACATTTTTCTCTCTCCCATCGATAGAAATGGCTATTCTCGTCTGCATTGTTGACCGCAATAACACAGTTTCTAAAGAGAATATCACAAATATGACATCTGTGTGCTGTTCATTTTTGTTTTTGAGGCCCCAGATAAGAATGGGCCCGTGTGTAATCCTCCAAATATGCGGATCAGACATGTATGCAAAGTGTTCATGCAGTAGTGTGCATGAGGCCTAAAGGGAAAGATACCCACTTCTGAATGTCCTAGTACAAGGAGCAGAATTATAGTTAGACTTTCAATAATCTGGGGCAAAAATTAAAAATGTATCTAAGTACACTGACCATATAGTGTCTTGTAGGCACCCCTTTTCACCAGAAAACGGGCGTAAACCTAAAGTCTACTTTGGTGAAACTGTTCAACTTTATGTGTCCTGGTGGTTGGTAGAACAATGACAAATTGTAATGACAGCAAGAGGTGCACAGAGATGGACCTCTGCACGGGCAGATTGTCTGATTAGAAGAATGATGGTAGACCATGCAACTGCTATGGGGCCTAGGGCAAGAGGGGGCCAAGTTTAGATCATCTTCTCTTCTACTGGGGGTTAAAACTTAGTCAGGACTCTACCCTCTAAAGAAACAACTTTTAACAAACAAGGCAGTGGAAAAAAATGGCTCAAGGGTCATTGAAAAGGGTTTAGATGGAAAACCCTTCTGTCCTGTGTGGGGGGGCCTGGTTTCATCCTTGCTATGGGGCCCTTACTTCTCTATGTATGCCACTGACAACAGCTTTCAAAAGCTACCATGCTACCTAGAAAGACAACAATGGAGTCTCGAATGAAGGTCTATTCTGTTTAGTGCTGAATACTACTTTTTGTTTTGGATGAGTCCTACTTACTGTTTTGATTGTAATGATATATGGAGATTGGTCTGGAGACCATGTGGACAATGCAATAAAGAGCACTTCACAAGGTAATGTCACATCAATCTTACTCCTGGGATTATGGTGTGGGGTGGCATAATGTATGGTAACTGGAACCCTATAGTCTTCATTTCAAGTACACTAACAGCTCAGAGTTACATTGATTTGGACATGAAACCAGTGGCACCGCCATTGCACCAAGTGTGCCAGGAGGCGTTTTAAACAAGACAACTGTAGGCTGCATGTTGCATATGCTACTGTAAGCAGCCTGAGTAGCTTAAAGGGAATGTGTCATCAGAAAATCACCTGCTGTTTAAATCACTTTTTTATGTCTAAAATAATTTTAAAGAATTGTTGATGATGTTGTTTTTAATTTTCCATGTTTTCTATATATTTAAACAAAAAAATAAAATCCTGCATTTCGGACTGGCCACTATCTAATAATTGGTGCCACTTCTTGGTTTTTACAGATCAGTTTACTACAGTAAACTCATTTTAATCCTGCTTGTAATGATATCACCTCTGTGTATAGATAAGACAGGATCTACCATTCACAATAGATTATATCACAGCTTATCTACTCTCTCTTGACCTCTGCACAGGTCCCAGGTCATGCCCAGAAAACTCTCCCATAGGAGTCAATGACGTCTCCTCCTGACCATTGTGTCTATGGACCATGAAGCTGTCGTAAAGCAATTTTCTTAATGCTTTCTAAATGCTGTTAAGAACAGCTTGGGCAAGATGGCCGCCCCATAATCAGGTTCAAGAAATAGACTAAAGAAATCTACCATCAGAAAACAAAGAGATTAGAAAAGAAAAGATATGTGTTACTATCTGATTTTAACGAACAGATAACATTTTGGTGACACAATTACTTTAAATGAGCTACCATGGCCTGCAGCATCTCTGGACTTATCTCCTATTTAGGACATCTGGGACATCATTGGTTGGCAATTGCAAAGTGAGCTGCCAGAAGCGAATCTTGATGATTGTGTACCAAAGTGCATTCAGAACATTCCTCAAACAACCAATAATAACCACATTAATAGCATGGCAAGGCGTGTAAGTACATGTGTAACTGCGTGTGACCCTCATCACCAATACTGAATACATTGAGATGTTTTGAATAGTTTGTTTTCGTTTTTTTATCACTTGCATATTATTAACATGTATATCAATCCTGTGATTTCCATAATTCCACGGCTTTTCCTTCGTGGAGTTGCAATTTTAATGTTGAGGAGGGTATTACTACAACCACTACTGCTCTTACAACTACCACTACTACTATTACTACACCTACTACTATAACTAATACAACCACTAAAATAACAATAACTACTACTTCAACTATTACTAAAACAACAACTACTACTACAACTACTGCTGCAACTGTAGTAGTAGTACTACTACCACTAAAATAACAACAATTACTACTTCAACTACTACTTAAACAACAACTACTACAACTACTTCTACTACTACAACAACTACTGCAACCACTAAAATAACAACTACTACTTCAACTACTACTAAAACAACAACCACTACAACTACTGTTAAAATTAGCACTACTATAACGGCTACTACTACAACCACTGAAATAATGACTTCTACTAAACCAACAACCACTGCTACAACTACTGTTACAACTAGTACTACTATAATGACTAGTACTACAACTACTAAAAAAACAACTACTACTTCAAAATACCGTTACAACTAGCACTACTATAACAATTACTTCTACAACCGCTAAAATAACAATAATTACTACTTTAACTACTACTAGAACAACAACTACTGCTACAACTACTGCTACAGGTAGTACTATAACGAATACTACTACCACTATTACAACAGCTAGTATTACCACTGATACTGCTTCTATTAGAAAAAAATTAAAATAATAATAATAATAATTTACAGTATTACTACTAATAACACATCTACTATAACTACTATTACAACAACCATTAAAATAGCAACTGCTACTTCAACTACTACTAAAACAACTACTGCTATAACTACTGCTACAACTAGTAGTACTATAACTATTACTATTACAACCACTAAAATAACAACAACTACTACTGTACTACTAACAACTACTGCTACAGCTAGTACTACTATAACAAATACTACTACAACTATTACAACAGCTAGTATTACCATTGATACCGCTTCTATTAGAATAATAATAATAATAATAATTACAGTATTGCTACTAATAACACATCTACTATTACAACAACTATTAAAATAACAACTGCTACTTCAACTACTACTAACTAATACTGCTACAACTAGTACTTCATACTATAACGACTACTGCTACAAGTACAACTATTAATACTAATACAACTACTTCAGTAACTAGTATTACAACTGATACTGCTTTTACTATTAGCAATAATATAGTAATAATGACAATAATTACACTACTAATAATAATACACCTAGTATTACTAGTAAAATAAACAATATTACTACTTCTACTAATTCTACTACGAGTAATAATAATAATTTTATAATTTTCTATATTACAGTATTTTTATACTGTATATTTTATTTTATAGTTTGACCAATTTAAACATATTTTAAAGAAACATTCACTAGTATTATCAATTTTAAGAATTCCCTAGCTGGTACCATATTTTACTGTAACATCTCCTATGTGCTATATCCTAACCACATATTAAGAGCCCCTATGGCTTAATATTATTACTCTAAACATGGAGGATATTTTATACTCTATATAAGTTTACTATGTGTAACATAATGTAAAATGTAACAGCAAAATTTATGAGCAGCTAGTCTGATTTTTCTGGTGGAGTAAGTCAGTGGTGTGAGAGAAGCCGTATTAGCACACTCTGCAGCCTAATCTGCCATATGGTCAGGCTTTCTTTATTGATAAAACAAAGGTCTGAATCTCTACAGACAGGGATTTCACATCCGGACATCACATCTGTCACTCGCTTCTGAGATTGGCATAGTCAGGATTAGAGCAGCACTTATTGACTTATGCATTAGACAAGAAAGTTGTTACTTACAACCGCTCCCTATAACATTGAGCATGTACTAACCAAGAGCTTTTGAGACTTTCATTTGCAATATCAAACACATGACATTTTTGAACTGCATTAACATAACAAGTGTTCTGACTCTATATATCTACTTATTTATCTATTATCTATGTATCTCATTATATCAATCTACCTATTTATCTATGTATCTCATATTTATCTATGTCTATATCTATCTATCTATCTATCATCTATCTATGTATTATCTATCTATCTATCTATCTATCTATCTATCTATCTATCTATCTATCTATCTATCTATCTATCTCACACACACACACAAATGCAGCATGATGATACATATTATGGTCCATTCCACAAGAAATGTAGCTTATCAGGAAGGAAAATGGATAACTTAGAGTAAACCTTCACAAGCAAAGGAGAAGATGACCCCCATGCAGGTGTTGCTTGGGTTAGATCCATGGTCTCTGGTTGATACAGTAAATATGGTATATTACGGATCATTTTAGTATTTTATACCCTTTCTATGGGACAATGTTAAAGGGGTTTTCCGGGGTTTGAGTACTGACGACCTATCCTAAGGATGGGTCATCAGTATCTGATCGGTGGGGGTCTGACACCCGGGACCCCCGCCAATCAACTCTTTGAGAAGGCATTGGCACTCCCGTTCATCGGTCATGTGTCCTAGGAGCAGCTCAGCCCAATTTAAGTAAATGGGGCTACAATGTACGGAGCTGTGCTTGGTAAGCTGCGAGAAGGTAGCGGGAGCACAGGAGTGTCGGTACCTTCTCAATCAGCTGATTGGCGGGGGTCCCGGGTGTCGGAACCCCACCAATCAGATACTGATGACTTATCCTGAGGATAGGTCATCAGTAGTAAATCCTGGAAAACCCCTTTTAATTATAGCAAATTGAAGAAATTCCACGGCACTCCAAAAAGTAAATTAAAAAGGTGTTTATTCACCCAAATTATAATTTAAATTATAGCAGAAATTCTATGGATTTGGACTCTAAGGAAGTTCAGTATTTCTGGGTTATTTGAACCTTTACCATTGATAAATTGAGTTTCAGTAAAGGATATAATCCATAGGTTTGGTTAATGTATGTTTCCTAGGGCAAATGAAGAGGTTTCCGGATGGAATACCCTTTGATCTTCATTATTGAATACCAATAAAAGACTTATCATCCTATCTGTCTTAAAACACTATGATGTTTTACAGTTCTCACATTTTTCTACATGCAGTATCAAAGGTAGATTTGGTGAATACATAGTAGCACTCTGCCTTCTGTTTTCATTTAAGACCAATTTCCTCTGTGTTGTAGCCCCTACACGTTGACTCTGCAGAGTTAATATTTCCAGTGAATCCGCATTGAGCTCTGGAGATTTAAAAATCAATACACAAGTAATAAGTTATACTAGAACAGCACAGCTCAGATACAATATTATGGTTGGAGTGGCCACATACATATTGGCTCTATAATTCTTTTAAACCACTTAAGCCAAAATCTCTGTGATATGCTTCTGAGAAGTGAGATGATACCTATAAATCAATTTTCATTTCATCCCAATACCAAAACCATCCGTTCAAAGATATACATTGAACTTTTAATGTGGTGCACACTGGAGGTAAAAATTAGATTTCCTGTAAATTGACTCAGTCTTGATCACTTGAAAAACGTGACCACTGCAAGGCAGTTCTTAAAAAATGTTCTGCACAAGCAAAATTATTCACCACCAGCCATCAAACATTTAGAAATCATAGCTTTTATGTGCTATTTCATTTATTTTATTTATTAAATAAGAACAATTTTTAGAATTGCTTCCCAAAAGTACCTAGATGGACATCGGTAGACTACTGTGCTAGGCTCCCCTTTACTAATTATTAGAGATGAGTGAATCGAAGCATCCAAAGTGGAATTCCAAGTCTAGGAAAAATTTGTTTTGTAACAAATCCTGACACTTTGTGGTAACAAATTGCTTTTTTCAAAAACTGGCAGCTACACATGTTACAAACTGAAAGTAAGAAGCCCGGGAACATGATATGACCTATAATGCTGTGCAGCCCTTTAAAAGCCTAATCCCGCACAGTCTCTGCCATTTCGATGCGAGCTGAGTATAGGGGGAAACGTGTCAAGCACTCAGGACAGTGATTCAGAAAGCTTAATCTGTTATGTTATACACATACTTACTTTTCATCATACTCATTGTCAACAGGTGGTCTAATATATAAGCATGTTTATCTAGTTCACCTGCTGCACCAATAATACTTAATCTATTCTGTTATACATAGACTTACTGTGCATCAGATTCAGTCTCAAAAGGTGGTCTAATATAAAGGCACATTTATCTAGTTCACCTGCTGTGCCATTAAGATTTAATATGCCAAATTAATTTAACCTATTTGAAACTGACCTATTTGGGCTAAAACAGAAATACAAATAATCAAACCAACCAAAGACTGCTGTGTGTACCCAGATTACTGACAATGCAATCAATCATAATTTCAAAAAAGCTTTATTCCAATCCAAGTTAAAAATATAATGTCACAGGCCGCCACAAGATAAAAACAGCAAAAAATCCATGGAGGGACACTGAGGTAGGGATTAGTACATAGGGATACAGAAATACAGAAGATCTCACAGGATAATAGGAGACTAGCTTCTCAGAAATAAATTCATCCACAACAATAAGTATATCAGTAATCAAGTTTTCATAAAAGTATTCCTGTAAAAGCACCACACAAAGTAATCAAAGTGCTAATATAAGGTATTCCTTTCAGCCTGTGCCGCCCACCTCCCTACCATACAAGTGTCCCCCACTTACCCATAGGAACATTTATGTAGATCACCTGCTGTGCCATTCATACTTAATGTGTTATGTTATACATAGACTTACTGTGCGTCAGACTTAGTCTCAAAAGGCGGTTTAATATATAGGCACATTTATCTAGTTCACCTGCTGCACCATTAATAGTCAATCTGTTCTGTCAGACATAGACTTACTGTGCATCAGATTCAGTCTCAAAAGGCGGTCTAATATAAAGGCACATTTATCTAGTTCACCTGCTGTGTCATTAAGACTTAATATGTTGAATTAATTTGTTGAATCTGATGCAGGTTGAATCAATCGCGGTGTAGGGCACAGAGCAATCTAATTGAATGGTGTCCACCTTGATTAATAGAAAACTAATATTATTAGGCCCTGATTCACAAAGTGGGATGATGCGCCTGTCTAATTCTACTGTTTGTGGCGTGTCCACATTGATTAATAGAAAACCAATTCTATTAGGCCATGATTCACAAATTGGAGTGATATACCTGTCTCATTCTACTATTTGTGGCGTGTCCACATTGATTAATAGATAAGCAATTCTATTAAGCCCTGATCCACAAATTGGGGTGATACACCTGTTCTATTCTTCTGTTTGTGGCATGTCCACATTGATTAATAGATTATCAATTCTATCACTCTCTGATTTACAAATTGGGGTGATACACCTGTCTCATTGTACTCTTTGTGGCGTGTCCACATTGATTTTTAACCTCTTCTATTAGCCAAACCATTAGTGTGATTTATTGTCACACTTACTGCCATTGATGCTGCTGCCACCACTGTCCCCACTCTGTCATGGGGCCCCTACTGCTGCTGCTGCCACTGTCCTAACTCTGTCATGAGGCCACTACTGCCACTGCTGCTGCCACTGTCCTCATTCTGTCATGGGGCCACTACTTGAATCTTGGGGCACTGCAGAGTTAAGTCCACAGTGATAAATGAGACCTGACGCTGTTATTGACCTATAATATTGATGGACAGTAATTCCGCAGCTAACAGAAGGGATTAGCTATAAATCTTGGTGGACTGCACAGTGATGTAGACGACAATAAATTATACCTTTAATATTGACGGCACAGTACCTACAGAACGGATTAACTATGAATGTGGGTGCACTAGAACGTAATTCACACAGCTATGCACTCTTCCTGCAATCTCCCTTTCAGTTTAAGTTCCAAGCCTTCACACTGAGGTTCTGTCACCAAGTGGGATGCACATGATTAGGCAGAGTGGCCTGGGTATACCAGATTTATGGCCATTCGGGATGAATTAATTCGGAACAAAACAAATTTAGAATAGTATGTTTACCCCACTTTTATTAATTTCATCACAAACTGTAATTATAGAAATAAAAGTTCAAGATCAAAAATACTTTATCATGTATTTAGATCAATGGCACAGATTTCCTTTGGTCCTTTTTTGGGCCGATTTGTCCAAAAAGGCCAAGAAATTTGATTTGGGTACGAGTCGATTCTACTCAAATAGAAAATACATTAAATGTCTGGGAAAGATCTCTCACTTCATTTCTCTCTCACATTGTCTCTCTCCATTCTCCTGAATCAAATATGAAGACATTCTGATTTTAACAAATCAGTCTAGTCTAAACCAATCAGATGTTCCTGTGGACACGTACTGTTAGCTATCGCTCCAGTCACCAACCAGGGGTCAAACAGTCAGAATAATTTTTGCATTTATGGCCACTTTTATATGGAAATTCATTTGAAGCCTGTAAACTTTATAGGTTCATCATAGGGTTCATTTGATCAGACAAATGAACTGCATTGTGGGACAGCACTCATGTTTCATTAGCATTTATTGCTTTTCCACTAGTGCCGTTGCTCTGAAATTTCTTCCTGTTGTAATTATGGCATTTAAATGTGTTGCTTGCGACGGCTTTTCAACCATTGATTAAGTATTTATCTTTGGAGGATTTTTATCTAATTCTAGATTACATTCTGGAATTTGCTGCTGACCTGAAATAAAGACATTGGCAGATCACTATATCAATGCAAAGCAGAAGTTACAGCCCTGTAACAATTCATCTGGAAGATAATAAGGGTCTGGAAAAACCTGACATCTTATGTGGACATGAAGGAATTATCTTCAGCTATCCACCCGTACTGCAGTCTTCTTAGAATCTGTAGTAATTGTTTATTAAGGATCTTTTCTTAACACTTGGCACAAATGAACTTCATGTAGAATATTATTGATGAGCTACCCAATAATATTGAGTGGTTAATAAACTCATACAGCTCCTCACTGGACTTAGCACGTGTCCAGCCGAGATTGCAACCCTCATCCACACTCATTCCTTCCACATTCCTCAAAGACACATGCAGATGTTTCATCTTTTTAGAGTGTCAGCTTCTTGGCAGAGTCTTCTGGCCGTTTGTTTTTCTTCTATTAATACTCGGTCTATAGTTGAAAATCTGTGTCATCCGTATAGCTATGCTACTACTTCCAAATTAGAAGTGTTCTTCAAGGAAGAGTAGGACTCTTCAAGTAAGAGTACATGGAGTGATTTCAAAAAATTATATCCAAAAATCATCAACCTTTATAAAAAATTATATAGAATATTCATGTAAAAGCTTTTAATATGTGCTACAAATTTTTGATGTGACTATCCCTTTACACATTGACTAACAGGATTACGCAAAACGGTATGTTTTATTTCTTTTTTAATTTCTTTTTTCTATTATGACAAATTGAAAATTAGAACATTAATATTGCATCAAAATAAGCAGAAATACAATTGTTGGAAAAAAAAAACGCACCCACATAGAAATGTCAGATCCCTGCAAAATTCTGCATGCAATTATGTCTCAGGAAGGTATGTAAATGATGTCAAATGTAGTCTGATTAGACAATGGGTCTTGCCACAAAAAGGCATAAAAGTGTTTGCCACTCTGCCCTATAAAAAGGGTCTTAGAGACTACTTTTGGGTAGTGTACCTCTCATTGACAGATTGTTGACTGCTAGACATGTCTCTACAACGCACTCAAAGACATTTTGCACAGTTGACAGACTTTGAGAGGTGGCACATTATTGGACTGAGAGAAGCAGGATGGTCGATTCAACAAATTGCCCACTATCTAGGCTGTACTGACTTAGGTGTTAAAAGAGCAGCTCACAGTTTTGTTGTCCACCATCCAGACACAGATGGCACCTTCATTGCACACTCCTGTCTCTAGTCGGACCATTTCCAGGTGATTAACAGAAGGAAATTTGGTGCCACAGTGAGCATTACGTGTCCTGCCATTGATAGCCAGCCACTGTCACCTTCGTTTGCAGTGGTGTTGTGAACAAGAAACCTTGGCTGTCATAGACTGGATCCGTATTGTCTTTAGCGATGAATCCATGTTCTGTTTGGGATCCAATGACAGTTGGGATCGAGTATGGAGGCCTTGTTGCTATAGAGCGACACACTAACCCAACTTTTAGTGTGATGATCTGGGGAGCCATCACATATATTTGGTCACCCCTAGTAGTGATATGAGGGACACTATCAGCTCAGCGATATACGTGCTGGACATCCTGTGGCCACATTTGTTGTCTCTCATGGCAGAGCTTCCAACTGGCATTTTTCAGCAGGATAATGCTCACCCACACACAGCATGGGCTTTCCAGGAATGTCTCCACCAGATTGCAACACTTCCTTGCCCAGTCTCCAAATTTATCTTCAATCCACCATTTTAGGGACCAGTTAGGATGCCAACTTTAGCAACCTATGAGTGTGCAGGACCTACATGTCAGGACCGGCAGTCATTGCACCTGTTCTGCTGGTCCTGCCCCTGACTCTGGTGGCGAGGTGGTTGCCTGGGGTCAGGCTTCGTCCGCTATTTCGGCAGGCTCCTCCTCCAGCCGGCGCCCTCTGGCTGTGGATGCGAGTCCCAGGCAGGGGACGCGCGCGACGGTCATAGGGGCCAGGGACGTGGCTGGTGCGCACTCTCGCTCGCGGCCTGTTACTGGTCGCCGGAAAACGCGAGCAATATAGTGTTTGTTTATTTTCTGTTCATTTGGTATCTCAGGAGTTAAGTTTTGGTTCTTGCCTTCTCCTCCCAGTCAGCTGGTTGGGTGGGGTCTGCTAGGTATTTAAGGCCCTCTGGTTTTTACCTAGCTGTCAGTGTTTGGAGTTCCTTGCTACTACCTGGTTTGCTATGTTTTGCTCTGCAGTTTTGACTCTTGATGTTCTTTGACCCTTGGCGTGTTTTTGACTACTTCTCTCTGCTTGCTGATTTTGTTCCTGACGTACTCTCCTGGTTTTGACGCGCCTACCTGACTACCCATTTGGTTCTTGTTTGTCTGTCTTGTTTGTCTTCCCATTCCCCGCACTTTTGCTAGTGTATTAACAGTCTTCAGGTTGTCGGCTCAGGGGTTAGCCTGAGCGGGCAATAGGCAGGGAAAGGGGTTGGGATTAAGCTTAGGGATCACTTACACCTTTTCTGTGTATCCCAGCCCTGACACTACAGGCCCAGCTGCAATATCTGTAGACAAATGTGCTTCTGGATACCTTATGGAACCTGTTTGCCTCCATGTCCAACTGTATCTCATATTGTATCCAGTCTAGAGGAGGCCCAACAGGGTTCCAGAGTCTCCTTTTAATTGTACAATTCTCCACAATAAACTTTTCATTTTGCTCTAATATTGCAGTCCTCATTACATTCACACATAGAATGCTTCATTTGATTCCAACAACTCATTCTTTCTGTATTTTTCAATTTTATTTTTGTCAATGAGTGTATGTCATTGGTAATGTGGATTCTGCTCACAGTGGGTGTGATGTTAAATACTTTGTTAAAATGGACAAAAGTTTTGTAGCTGTGATACTTTCATTGGCTGACTAGAAAAATTATATTTGCAAGCTATTAGACAGCAGACATCATTAAAGGGGCTAAACATAATTAAAGTGTTTTTCCAGGCTACAGATGTTGATGATCTCTTCTCCGAATAGGTCATCAGTATCAGGTCATAGAGGGTCCGTCACCAAGTTGTCACACTGATCTGCTGTTTCAGACTGCAATGACACCAGAAACAAACAGTGTATGGAGTGGAAGCAGAAGGCTCTGGATACTATGTAGTTTGTCGCACTGGACCTCTGAAGCTCAGCTCCTATGCACCTGATTGGGATCTGAAATGCAGTACCTCAACATGGCCATCTTTCTCCAGCTCCATATACTGTATAGTTTCTGGCACCACAGCAGATCAAACCAGCTGATTGGTGGGGTTGCCAGGTGTCAGACCCGCACCAATCTGATGTCAATGACCTATCCTGAAAATAGGTCATCAATACTTGTAGCCCTGAAAACCCCTTTAAGATAGAGCTAGACTATTAAAACTGAGGTTTTTGTTACATTTACTGTAGATGAGCAATAAATGTGAAGACTTAGGAGATCTGAAGTCAGTCTTTTGGGGAAGGAGGATAGTGTGTCCATGTATTGGGCAACATATCCAGGTATTAGATTAAAACAATTACCAAACCTAAAGGGGTTCTGCAGTGATTTATATTGGTAGCCTATAGTCAGGATAGGTCTTCAATATCAGATTGGCAAGGGTCTGACACCTGGTACCCCGCCAATCAGCTTCATGTGAGCGCTGCATCCATTCCTAATCTTACACTACGTGTTGTCTCCTGTGGACCGCCGGCACAGTGTAATGGAGCGAGTACTTGTCATTACACTGCACTTCCAAGACTAAATGCTGTGTAATGAACAAGATGTGTTGCTTAGATGGAGCACCACCTCCAATTTAAACAGCTGAAAGCTGGGGATGCCGGGTGTTGGACTCCCACTGATCAGATATTAATGACCTATCCTGAGAGTAGGCCATCAATATAAATCAACCCTGTACAACCCTTTTAAGGAATCTTCTGGTCATAAGTGACCTATCTTGACCATCGGAGACTGGCACATTCCGTTGTAACAGTAAGAAATGCAAAACAATCACAGTCACTCAACACACAACAGGACTAAACAATCACCGTGGCTTTCAATCTGCATCCTCCAATGTAAAATACTGTTCATAAAAATCCCACAGCCCACAGCTCTTCTCCTAGGAGACTAAGACCTCATGCACACGACTTTAACACGAATGACGTCGATGTTGCAACCATTTTTTATTTTTTGTAGACCCATTGCCTTCAATGCATCCATGGTCCACATTTTGTACAGTATATGTTTAGGATATAGGAAATGCGCAATCCTTTTGCGGAACAGACATACGGATGTAGAATGCACACATATGGGAGTGCCGGAGATAGATAGGGGATAACTTTATATAGCCGGAATTCCTCTTTATGCATACATATGTAAAGGTCACATCTGGTTGAACTGCACTGGTTATTGGCTTTTTAACATAGCCATGTATGTTTTTATTGTTATTATTATGCAAGTGAAGATACAAGATGAAAATGATAAAACTTTCCTGGCAACAAAGTGGCATCCCTCTTGTATAAAGTCAATGTTTCTGATACAAAATAGGTAAATATTATAATACTGACAATGTAACTATATTGAGATTCCTTATAATTAAAGGGGTTGTCCCATGAAAACTTTTCTACAGTTTTCAAACCAGCACCTGCATCTGAATACTTTTGTAATTGCATGTAATTAAAAATTTAGCATAGCCACTGAGTTATTTAATAAAATGTATCTTTATAGCGCCACCTGATATATTTTCTTTTTCTTATTTCTTTGACCTGCTCACTGAGGCAGCACATGCTCAGTTTCATCCTTCAACTGCCTCCTGAGCTGTGATAGGTAGAGCATGGACACGCCTCCTGAGCTGCAGCAGAAAAGACACTCCCCTTGAGCTGTCACTTGATATAAATTTAGCAGACAAATTAATGGGGAGATCTCTGGATCCATGTGAGGTACAGAGCTGGTTCTAGCTTTGTTAGAAAGAGATTATCATGTCCTATATGATGTCTGATTTTCATTTTTTACATTAGTCATGAGATAACCCTTTTAAATAAATATTCTTGCCTAGTTTTTGAATCAGCTATACACTTTGCTCTTGATTAAACCACACCCAAGAACCCATAGGTGAGTATCAATTACTGCATATTCATGATATAAAGAATCAGAACATATTTGAGCAAGAAGAACCTGCTCCATGATCTTTATATCATGAATATCCAGTACATGATAGAGTGCGTGAGGTGCCCCAATGAGGGACTCTATACTGGAGAAACTATGCAGAATTTACGCATATGCACAGATACACAATAAAGGAGAAGCTGGATACATCTGTGAGTAGCACTTCTCTGAACCAGATCACAGACCAAAGTGTGATGGAAAGGTAATTTAAGGAACCGCAGGGAAAGATCTGGGAATTCAAGTGGATATCAACCTTCCAGTCACTGACCAAAGGGTTAACCTCTTTACAATTAGAAAATAATTTTACCATTGCCTACCCAAAAAATTGCTTTCTTTGGGTAGGAATTCATCACCATGGTATATCCTGTAACAGGTAATTGCACTGAAAATCTGATTCTTTTATTTCTCAGTGGTGCAATAACGGTATCTCATGATCTATTTATCATTGATGTGACCTTTTAAGAGCAGTTTCTATGAGTCCATTATATTCAAGGGAAGACAGTTACTTGACTGGATAATATTAATCCTGGAAGGGGTTGTTAAGGGATTCTGTAAGTTTTTATTAAACCTAGCAAAACATATTAAATGTCTAGGTGAGGTGCCACTCTCATTGAGTGAATTTATTAGGTTTTGCAGAGTTTATAACCCCACCTCAGACTAAGGGTTCTTCATAGGTCTTTGCTGCCAAGACCTCTCTGATCTTATGACCCATGTTCCTTGATCAGTGTCCGAGCATTCCTAGATGAACAGTTTCCTGGAAAGTGGATTGGTCGTTGTGGGCATATAAGTTTGATGTGTCACATGACCTTCTTCCCAATGAAAAAACTAAAGTTGGATCCAAAATGGCCGACTTCAAAATGGCCGCCATGGTCACCACTCATCTTGAAAAGTTTCCCCCCTCCCATATACTAATGTGCCACAAACAGGAAGTTAATATCACCAACCATTCCCATTTTATTTAGGTGTATCCATATAAATGGCCCACCCTGTATATTAAAGGGGTATTCCGATCTCATACATTGAAGGATTATCGCTAGGATATGCCATCAATATCAGACAGGTGCAGTTCCCACTCTGGGACCCACTCCTATCTCCAGAATGGGACCCGTGAAGTACGTCCACGCACAATTTACCACTGGCTCAGCTATTTCCAGTAGTCCCATATCGGTAAATGGAGTGGTGGCCATGCATGTGAAGTGAGATCACTATTCACTGCTAGGGGATTTTGGAAAATACCAAGCACATGGGTATTTCCAGAACTCCCATAGCAGTGAAGAGAGAGCACGCTGAGTACATGCTTGTTGCACTCTCCTTCACTGTTCTAGAGTTAGCAGTGGGTCCTAGTGGTCGGACCCACACCTATCTGACATTGTGGCATATCCTAGCGATATGCCATCAGTGTCTGAGATGGGCATACCCTTTTAACGCTGCAGTTGACCATATCCAATATGCTATAACCAGAAGTCCATATTCTGATGTCCAAGTCTTTTATTAGTTTATAATTGGAGTGAGGGCAGCTTGTAACATATAGAACTGTATGAGGCAGACAAAGCTATTATATGCAAATGTAAAGATATTAGTGTTGAGCGAATCCACTAAGTGGACTTCCATCTGAATAGTAGGGAAAATTTGACTCACCACAAATCTGTATTTCCTCTTGCTTCGTGGTAATTTTCCCTAAAATGGCGGTAAAACCAAAAAAATCATACTCACCTCATTCATTTGTGTGCGAAGATCATGATCTAAATCTTGTGTGCGTGACGTACAGTATGATATCAACACGCCGGCCAGCATGATGACATCATCATGCGCCGCGCAATATTTTGCACAGAATCTTCAAGCAAGATGGCTGCGGTGGGCACTTTGCGATCAAATGGATAAGGTGAGTATAATATATATATATTTTTAATAGATTAACCCCTGAGAACCCTCAATGGTGATCTCAGATGCTGCAATCAGCGATTAACGCGGCATCTGCAGGGTTCAATGATGGGGGAAGGCGCAATCGCCATTCCCCATCATTGCGCCTGCTACTCACAGTGTGAAATTCGGCAAAGAAGCCGAATTGAGGTTTAGAGAACTTCGCTCATCTCTAACAGCTATAAAGTGCTTATTTTATATTAAATTTATTTTAATGAGAAATTAATTTGAGCTGAGATAAGGTTAACAAAGCTGTAGTGTGCATTTGTCTGCTTAAAAATATGGGAAAAAAACTATTACAAGTGATGTCAATCTACTTAGAAATAAAATATTATTTCTGTTCTGTAAAAGCTAATGTGAGATAAGTTGAAGGTCAAAACGAATTGACAGCATTTACTGGACTTAGTACTTTCTTTTGGCCCATGGACAGGTAGCTGTCAATCATTCTCCCTCTATCCACTAATACAATGTGGCTTAGAAGAATGTGCATGTTTAGGTCTATCGGAGAAGAAGGGCTCTTTCCATACTCTTCTGTTCCAGCTTCTCATAATATAAATCTGCTGAAAAGCCCAAGAGGCATGATACAATTTAACCCAACTGTTGATTCCCAAGGGGTTTATGCAATTACTTATAAACAGTGGATCTACCAATTTTGATTCAATGTCTATGCATTGTTTAAATTTGAGCTTGAGGGTCCCTCAGACCATTCAAGCCTTTCAAGTATTGATAGATATACAACAACATCAGTGTGTATTTTTTTCTTGCAAAGACAGCACAACATCAACCCAAAAGACTTAATTAAAGTCAATTACCAGCATCCATTTCAGCCATAAATTTTCACAAGGCTTCCACACAGCAAAGTATTCTACATAATAATGTCTAAAAATGTATAACCTCCCACAATAACATAGGTAGAATGCATGCAAGGTTTAAATCAATGTGGTTATTTCACTATAGATCACTCCATTAAGAAGATCTATACCATCATCAATCATCCTTGACACCGATAGATGACTCATCTGACATTATTGGAGCCACTGTCCAGACCACAGGTAAGAAGATACACTTTAAAAACCAATAATACATCTCATAAGATCCCTCTAGCTCTATCAGGACTAGCATGTTACATAAGGACAGGGTAGTCCATTTCTAGATTCTATGTACAGTATATAGTTAGAGGTACAGTGATTAAGAAAATAGTCTGCAGGAGATTTATAAAAACTGCCTTAGGGGACATCACACGTTGGTTTATGCCACTGCAAGTTTAGTACAGACTCCACACCACAATTCATTTGGCATCTGTGAGGTATCTGCCTCCTAGGAGACTGTACTGCCGGCTGTGTGGTTGGCAGTGGAAAGTCACAACCGCGCCATAAAGGAACATGTCTCTTCTTGGTGCACTGTCTGGCTAGACATCACTTGAAGTCGCTCTGGGTGTCCTGTTCCACGCGCAGGTCTGTGCCATCCAAAGTGAACAACAGCATCAACATCTGTCATGTGAACATAGCCTAAAAGAAAAAAATGTCTGCCCATAGCACCAATCACAGGCCCCTTTCATTTTTTGAACAGCAGAATAAAAAATGAAAGCTGTACTCTGATTGGTAGCTACGGGTAACATAGACAGTTTTTCTTTTAGACAGTTTTAATCTCCCCAGTTATGTCTACAGCTCTTAAGTGATGTCTAATTCTATAATTATACTTCCTGCGCACTTCCGGTCCAACTGAGGGCATCAGCCTCAACTGTTTCACTGGGCATGTGCCAGGCCCAGTGACGTTTTTGGCGCATGCCCAGTGAAACATTCAAGGCTGATGCCCTCAGTCGGACTGGAAGATCGCAGGTAGTGTTCGGCACTGCCTGAGTGAGATTTGTCATTAATGTAGAGGGGAAAGGGCAGGGTTATCTGCTGGTAGTGATGTAGCAGGGAGGAGGGCAGAAACGGCATTGTTGGGAGTGTGTTGTATGAGTGGAAAAGAGGTGTGCTTGGGCTCTGCAGGAGGTCGGGCCTGAGACTCGATGGGGGCGTTCGTGAGCTCCTTGGAATGAAAATAACACCCCTCTGGGCACCTTAATGGCTCATTAGCATATGGATCGAAGCAGTGTCAGACTGAGGTACCTAGGGCCCACCAGTAAAATGTATTATGGGGGCCCACCATACGGATAAATTCTAATATAATAAATAATTTAACAAGTTTTTTTTTTTATAGGAACATAGGCTGGTTGAGGTGCTGTACATTAAATATATGTATGTAGTGCAGTAGGTCTACCGTGTTATCTGCCACTTGTACAGGGGGCGGGAGACTAGGGGCCTACTTTGCTCAGGGGCCAACGGGGGGATTCATCTGTACCCATGTGGGCCAGTCCGAGTCTGGATCGAAGTGGATTTTCTGAAGATAAAAAGCGAGCTGCAAGGGGAAACAAAACACATGTGGAAAGAAGGTATTAAGTGCTGGAAGGACATACCTTTGGTTTAATAGCAGCTAGCCAGGTGACAGGTGCCCATTAAAGAATATACTAATCTCTTTTCTTTTTTTTTTTGGGGGGGGGGGTTATTACACATGACTTATGCCCCTACATTGAGTCTCCTGATGTACCATCACTCTGTGGGAAATGTGTCAGGGCAATATCGGCATTAAAGGGGTTGGCCACTTTGTTAGCACTTATTAAAACTCTAAAGAAAGCAGGGAGACAATAAACTTCCTCATATATCTTCTGCAGCAGATCTGCCTGGTTCTTTTGCTATTGGCAGCCACGCCCCCTCTGTGCTGCTCTCATAGCTGCCTGGCTTGTCCATGCCTGCATGTGCACTAGTCCATGGAAGGAGTGTGCTGCTCCTGGGTCCTAAAGGCACCCTGCTTGTGTCAGAGAAGTTTCCTTCTGCTGTGACTGCAGTCCTGTCTATACAGGGCTTAAGGGGCTTAGCAGAGAAACTTGTTAGAAGCTGAAATAAAGAAACTTTGCAGGAGGAAGAGAGACTGAGGAGAATCTGTGATGGACCTCACTGACTGCAGTGATGTAGCAGAGCCAGGAAGGTGCTGTGGACAACAAAGTGTGAGCAATCCTAGTGTATGTCCTGTCTATGACCACTCTGCAATGTGATCTTATCACAGACATGTTTATTCCAGCCAGACCCACAGGTCAGGAGCTTTAACCCCTTCTGAGCTGTCAGTATGGCTGAGGTCAGTGATAGCAGCAGCAGTCCTTGATGTCATCTGTAAATATGTGCCCTCTCTTTCCTGCACACTGTATATAGTGATATATGATGCCCCCAATACAGTGATATGTGATCACCACTTTATACTGTATATAGTGATGTGTGACCCCCTGTATACAGTAATAGTTGACCCCACCACCATACACTGTATATACTGATGTGTGACCCCCACCACTGCATACAGAGATCTGTGAACCCCTGTACAGTGACCCCCTTTATACTGTATATACAGATGTGTGACCCCCCCTGTACATTATAGTGATGTGTGACCCCCTGTACATTATATATAGTGATGTGTGACCCCCTGTACTTTATATATAGTGATGTGTGACCCCCCCTGTACATTATATATAGTGATGTGTGACCCCCCTTTACATTATATATAGTGATGTTTGACCCCCTGTACTTTATATATAGTGACTTGTGACCCCCCCTGTACGCTATATATAGCTATTTGACTACACTCATTTTCCCTTTTTTCCCAGATGAAGGGTAGTCATATATTCATAGATGATTGATGGGCTGTCAGCTGGGAGCAGGTCGTATGATGATAGACAGGAGGCTCCTCTGTATGTCAGCAGATCGATTTGTGCAGTCCGTGCACCTAAACAGAAATCTATGACAGCTCAGAGCTGCCATAGATTTCTGGCTTCATTTGAGTCAGAAAACTGGTGAAAATGAACATAAATTTGTTGGGGTGACTGGTCACGACCTGTCTCTGCCATTGTCACGCCCTTTAAAAAAAAAAAAAAGCGCAGTTAAAAATTTGCGAACACATAGAGGGAGATTTATTAAAACTGCTGTAAAGGAAAACTGGCTTAGCTGCCCATAGCAACCAATCAGATTCCACCTCTCATTTTCCAAAGGAGCTTTGAAAAATGAAAGGTGGAATCTGATTGGTTGCTATGGGCAACCAAGCCAGTTTTCCTTTACACCAGTTTTGATAAATCTGTCCCATAGTTTGCAACTTTTTAATGCCACTTTTTAGGAACAAGGGAATGGATAACTCCCCCCCTCATTCTGTTTATGGCTTACATCCAGTGGCACAACTAGAAATGACTGGGCCCCACAGCAAATTTATGAAAAGGGTAACCCCCCCCCCCCCTCCTTTACTGTTGGGACTGGGGCGTTCTTTCTATTGCTATGTCTGTACAACAGTTATTCACTGATAACTGGGTTTTTGATATTATCTAAGGGGCTCTTGTCTCTATGGGAACACAGGTGGGCGGGGAGGTCATGTGACTGCTCCTCTAGACATGCTTGCTGCAGTGCATGCTGGGATTGTTACTTTCACTTTGCAGCTGCTCCTCCCACATAGCCTGTCTGAGGGAGCTCCTCCAGGGAAGTGTGTCATGATGAACAGGTTAGATAAATGACGTACAGCCAGTACATGTCACCTGAGAAATACTTCATAGTGTTGGCTATTGTCTGGGGGATTTTGGATTTTTGATACTTAGGGTGGCCAACCCCTTTAATTATGGTAGATTCAGTGTTGTAGTGTCTCCCCTTGCTGGCTGACCCACAGAGTTAGGTACTTAGTGTACAGTGTAGGGGGTCCTTCATCCTCCTGCCCTTCTCTTACTATCTCCCACTGTGGTATACCTATCTGTACCATGTTGGTTTTAATATTTATGGTTGTTTCTTGGTTCCCCTATCTTATTTTAATGGGACAGTATAGCGATTGATTAGGGTGCAACTAGGGGTAAGTTCCACTGTTGTAGGGTACCCTGGAACATTAGGTACTTAGGGTACAGTGTAGGGATAGAGGGTTCTTCATCATCAAACAATCACTGATAAAGGTGCACTACGGCGGTAATGCAATTGACAATATATGGCTAAACCCTCACGCTGATGTTAAAATGAGACTTTTGCCAATATATTCTTATATCAAGAACATACCGTAGCCTGAGCACTGCGTCAAGGTATCTCAGAGTGGCACGGGACCTAACACTAACCTACCTTACCGTATGGGCAATTGTGGAAGGAGCATACAGGCCGACACACAGCGACCAAATCCTAGTTACCTCCAGCATGAGATCACACATACAATGGGAGGAGGGAGGAGACTATGAGCCCCACCTACCAATGACTCATGTGACTCAGGCTGCACAGGGGCACCAGAATGTTACCATAAGATGTAAGTCATGGTACATTCAAACCTGGAGTTGCCACACCTCCAGGTGTAAATGTCCAATTACAATCACTGAAAAAACGTGGTCTAAAATGACAGAAAATTGCTCAGACCCCATATGCTGTAGGGGAGCAAATCCTGCACATGTGATCCGTTGCTAACAGCAATCCCCAGCAAAAATGCATACAATGGAGGATGCCTGCAGCTGACCACATGTACCACAAAAACATCCTACACAAGGTAACCAATTGTGCGGATGTGGCGAACTATATAATCAAACAATCACTGATAGAGGTGTACTGCGGCGGTAGATGCAATTGATAATATATGGCTAAACCCTCACGCTGATGTTAAAATGAGACTTTCGCCAATATATTCTTATATCAAGAACATACCGGAGCCCGAGCACCGTTCTTCATCATCCCCATCCTCTGCCTATTAACTAATTATTTCAGTATTTTAATTTTTTTTCTCTATTCCCACTATGGTATGGTATGAGTTTAATATTTATGGCTGTTTTTGGCTCTCCTATCTAATTTTAATATATCTCTTCAATAAAAGTTATGTCTTAGCTCTGTGCCTTCTATGACATAGCCCGGCCTCTATTGCAGCACATGAGGCAGCATCACTGGATCCTGTGGGAAAATAGAACTAGCTAGCATTCGGAACAAGACTATCCTCCTCCTAGTCTTCTTTGTGGTAGCCAGAATGCATGTACAACCAGTAACAGTATCTTTCTCATCATCAGCTGCTTCTTCTTCTGCTCAGACTCCTCCTTGTTCTTGTCTTTTCGACCACCAATTAGCTTGTGAGCAAGCTTAACTCCCACCTGACAAAGTTGCTGGTGGAGCAGTTGCTGCCGTACCACTACGTTATGGTAAATGTGGTGTAGTTTCAAGCCTTCACCAAAATTTAATTCCGCAGGCAGTAGTAATTCTGGCCAGCTGTCCGTAAAATGTCTCGTCAATCTCCAAATATGGTGCGGTTTCGTGCCTTCACCTAAATTTTGTCCTTCTCAATGGAAGTACTACTTCTGGCCAGCTATCTGAATTTGTCTCATTATCAAAATTTTGCGCAGTTCCTGGGAGTCCTTATACTGTATAGGTGCCACTGGGAGTCATTATACTGTGTGGGGGAGGGGGGGCACAGGGGTCATTATACTGTCTGGGGAGCACTGGGGTCATTATACTTTATGGGGAACACTGGGGTCATTATAGTGTATGGAACGACCAATGGGGTCATTTTACGGTATGGGGGGCACTGGGGGTCATTATACTGTATGGGGGCACTGGGGTCATTATACTGTATGGGGAGCACTGGGGTCATTATACTATATGGAGGGGCCCCTAGGGGTCATTATACCATGTGCGGGGAGCTACAGGAAGACATTATACTGTGAGGGGGCCACAGGGGGACATTATACTATGTGGGGGCCACAGGGGGACATAACATTGTGTGGGGGCTACAGGGGAACTTTATACTATGTGCAGGGCCACAATAGGGCATTATAGTGTGTGTGGAGTCACAGGGGGCATTATATAGTGTGTAGGGGCTGGCTGGAAAATTTTGGCTTGGGGGGCAGGCACACAGCACTGGAACATGTGTAGCGGCCCACCCTTAGCCTGTTTGACTCTGCCTACCATAAAGGCGGTAGAGGTAAAAGGGCTTTAAATCGTTAAAAGGCGGCAGCTAGTTGTGTTTTCATGTTGGATCCCAGATACAGAACATGGCTGAGTCCGTAGCAACAGCCTGATCATTAGAGGGACCAGATTTACCAACTCCTGAGCTGAAGAGACTCCATTAACTATAATGGGGTCTGCTCAGGATGCTGCTCCTTTACCGGACAAAAAGGTCTTACATGCAGAACTTTTCTGTACGGTCTTTTTGACAGAATCTGTGACAGTGACCCAAGCGAAAATGTGGTTGGATAGTATTAGATGTATAGCATCAGATGTATGTTTAACACACAAATACAGAGAAGAACCAAGATCACTACATACACACAGCACTGGCACAAGAACCAAACCTATAAGTCAAATACAGCACCAGAACCAAGTTCACTGCATGAATACAGCACCAGAACCAGGCCCATATGTCAAATACAGCAACAAAATCAACAAGAAATATAGCACCATAACAAAACCCATAAGTCAAATACAGAACCAGAACCAAGTTCACTACATAAATACAGCACCGGAACCAAGCTCACTACATAAATACAGCACCAGAACCAAGTTATCTACATAAATACAGCACCAGAACCAAGTTCTCTATATAAATACAGCACCAGAACCAAGCTCACTACATAAATACAGCACCAGAACCAAGTTCTCTACATAAATACATCACCAGAACCAAGCTCACTACATAAATACAATACCAGAACCAAGCTCACTACATAAATACAGCACCAGATCCAAGTTCTCTACATAAATACTGCACCAGAACCAAGCTCATAACATAAATACAGCACCAGAACCAAGTTATCTACATAATTACATCACCAGAACCAAGTTCTCTACATAAATACTGTACATCACAAGAACCAAGTTCTCTACATAAATACAGCACCAGGACCAAGTTCTCTACTTAAATACATCACCAGATTTTAATAGTTCAGTATAGATACCATCTGAGTAGTCAGGTCAGCCCTCGTCATATGATCTTGTACGGTGTGAAACTACACCTCCCAGTATGGCCTGAACAAGTCGTTGTTCCGCAAAACAGCATGCTACCACCCATCATCAGCTGTAGATCATCCAGGTGACTACAGCACTCATCACACACAGTCAGTAACAGAATAATCATTTCCATTTAGTGACTTACAGGTGGCGTCTCCTCCTGAGTTCTTCTCCATCTGGCTCAGGCCACCATGATGACTTCTCCCGTCCACAATTCAGCTCTGCAGATTTTGCCGAGAAGATCTCTTTAGCTTCATTGTTTAACAACACATTGGCACTCTGCATACTGACACAAACTCATCTTAGTGCCACATGCTGTGCCCTGAATATAACAGCAGCATTAGTGCTACACACAGGGCCCCCAATAGTAGTTCCACATACTCTGTGCCCTTTGTATATAGTACCACATACTCTGAGCCCTATGTATATAGTGCCACATACTCTGAGCCCTATGTATATAGTGCCACATACACTGTGCCCTCTGTATACAGTGCCATATGCCCTCTGTGTATAGTGCCACACACAGTGCCCCTAATGCTAGTGCCACATGCTTGGTGCCCCTTATAAAAAGTGCCTCTTATATGTGCCCCCTTTATGAATTGTGCCTCTTATATGTGTCCATTTGTGTATAGTGCCCCTTCAGTGTGCCCCCTTTACGTATAGCGCCTCTTCTGAGTGCTCCCTGAATACAGCGTACACACTGTATTATAATACTCGGTAAAAGCTAGAATGCAGTGGGTGAGATGTCACTGGCTACAAGCTGCTGACGATCACATGACAAGCTAGATGCAGTGGGTATATATTATATACAGCAGTGTATATACTATATATCTGTACACGGTGCATCGATTATACCTCGTACCTCACATATCAGTACACTGCTGTATATACAGATAAATAGTATATTCAGCAGTGTACTGATATGTGAGGTATGAGGTATAATAGATGCAGTGTACAGATGTATAGTATATACAGCAGTGCACTGATATGTGAGGTACGAGGTATAATTGATGTAGTGTGTACAGATATATAGTATATACAGCAGTGTACTGACAAGGGAGGTGTGATGTATAAATTGCACCTCGTATCTCACATACCAGTATACTGCTTTGTATACTATATACCTGTACACACTGCATGTGTTATACCTCATACCTCACATATTAGTACACTGCTGCATATACTATATATCTGTACACACTGCATCTATAATAGTTCATATATCAGTACACTGCTGTATATACTATATATCTGTACACACTGCATCTATTATACCTCATATCTCACATATTAGTACACTACTGTATATACTATATATCTGTACACACTGCATCTATTATACCTTATACCTCACATATCAGTACACTGCTGTATATACTATATATCTGTACACACTGCATCTATTATACCTAGGGTGGCCATCCGTCCGGTTTTTGGCCGGACAGTCCGGTTTTTTAACTCCTGGTCCTCCGTCCGGCGCAAGGCCAGGACGGACGGCCAGAAGTCCGCCTTTCCCGGCCAGTTAAGGGGGCGCCCTGCCAGAGTGCCCCCTTAATGGCCCGGCCTTGTGCTAGTGCTTGTGCCCCCCCTCAGACCTCAGATCAGCCCACCCAACCACTTTAAAAAAAACATACTCACCTGTTCTACGCTGCCGCTGCCATCAGGTTCCGCACTCCACTGTCTTCCCTGCCGGCGCACTCTATGACCTGACGCTGCGTCAGGTCATAGTGTGCGACGGCAGGCAAGTCAGTTGGAGCGGGGAACCTGATGGCAGCGGCAGCGTAGAACAGAACAGGTAAGTCTGAGGGGGGGCACAAGACTCTGGTCTGAGGGGGGGCACAAGATCTGAGGTCTGATGGGCACAAGACGCTGATCTGAGGTCTGATGGGGCACAAGACGCTGACCTGAGGTCTGATGGGGGCACAAGACCCTGATCTGAGGTCTGATGGGGGCACAAGACCCTGATATGAGGTCTGAGGGGGCACAAGATGCTGACCTGAGGTCTGATGGGGGCACAAGACCCTGATATGAGGTCTGATGGGGGCACAAGACCCTGATATGAGGTCTGAGGGGGCACAAGACGCTGATCTGAGGTCTGATGGGGGCACAAGATGCTGACCTGAGGTCTGATGGGGCACAAGACGCTGACCTGAGGTCTGATGGGGGCACAGTGGGCTGATCTGAGGTCTGATGGGGGCACAGTAGCCTGATGTGAGGTCTGATGGTGGCACAGTAGCATGATGTGAGGTCTGATGGGGGCACAGTAGCCTGATGTGAGGTCTGATGGTGGCACAGTAGCCTGATGTGAGGTCTGATGGGGGCACATTGTGTTGATCTGAGGTCTGATGGGGGCACAAGACGCTGACCTGAGGTCTGATGGAGGCACATTGTGTTGATCTCAGGTCTGATGTGGGCACAAGACGCTGACCTGAGGTCTGATGGGGGCACAAGACGCTGATCTGAGGTCTGATGGTGGCACATTGTGTTGATCTGAGGTCTGATGGGGGCACAAGACGCTGACCTGAGGTCTGATGGGGCACAAGACGCTGATCTGAGGTATGATGGGGGCACAAGACGCTGACCTGAGGTCTGATGGGGGCACAAGACGCTGACCTGAGGTCTGATGGGGGCACAAGACGCTGACCTGAGGTCTGATGGGGGCACAGTGGGCTGATCTGAGGTCTGATGGGGGGACAGTAGCCTGATGTGAGGTCTGATGGTGGCACAGTAGCCTGATGTGAGGTCTGATGGGGGCACATTGTGTTGATCTGAGGTCTGATGGGGGCACAAGACGCTGATCTGAGGTCTGATGGGGGCACATTCTGCTGATCTGAGGTCTGATGGGGGCACAAGATGTTGATCTAAGGTCTGAGGGGGGTACAAGACCCTGATCTGAGGTCTGAGGGGGGCATTTTATACTGCACACATTAAGGGGGCACACATTATGGGGGCATTTTATACTGGCACCTTATGTCAGGCACCATGGGGACAAGGGGAGGAGCACTATATAGGAGTATTTTATACTGGCACAAATTATAGGGAACTATGTAGCTCAACTGGGGGCACTAAGATTTTTTTTGGGCACACAGTGGGCATTGGCACACATTATGAGGGCATTACGGGGACATTGACTCTACTGGTGGCACTAATTATTTCTATTGGGACTTTGGGGAGCACTATTATTGTGGGGGGTACCCTGTCACGCTATCAGCTTAGCACAGTTATTTTTGGGGAACATTTTGTTTACACTTTAGTAGCGAAGTTATTTTTTTTTAGAGCACTGTGTGCCAATAATTACTAAAGGAAGTACTATCTGTGGAGCACAGTGTCTGAGTATTGGGGGTGGCAGGATGGGGTGTTCAAGAAGGTGGGAGAATGATGGAAAAGTAGGAAACTAAGATGTCTGTCAAATTCCGCAGAGAGAAGAGATGGCTGAAAGAAATCATCATGGCGGTCTGGTCTGGAATGGAGAAGATTGAGGACACAGAGGGGGGAATTTATCATTAGGAAAATATTTGAAGTCAGTTTTGCTTCAGTCTGTGTTGGAGTACTTTCTGCCACATTTATCAAACGTCACAGGTTGTTTGATAAATGTGGCTTGTCCTTAAACCTAACACTTCTGTCTAGAGAAGCTACTCCACTTTTCCTACTCCACCCTCCTCCTGGAGTGAGATTGCGACTATTTTGCGACTTTTTTTTAAAAAGTCGCAATGATAAATCTGGAGTGAAACTCATTAACATAGATAACCACACCCACTTTCCCACCCATATTACAAACTGGAGTGAGTTGTGTACACATGCAAAAAGTCGCAAAAAAATGCGCAAAAAAGTCGCAAAAGCCCTATCGTGCGACTTTTTGAAGACAGAATTCTGGAGTGAAGGTGTGATAAATCAGGGCCAGAATGTCTACATCTAAGAAGACGTCACTGGATGTAAGAGGAATGTGGCGCTGTATTAGGCTACTTTCACATCTGAGTTAGTGATTCTGGCAGGCTGTTCCAGCAGAGAACAGCCTGCTGGAATTCACTGACTCCAGCACTGCTAGATACAGAATGCCCGCGACCAGTAAAACGGCAGCGGTAAGGCAGTGCAGTGTGTAATTGTGAACAGAAGAACCCTTGCCGGGCTGCCTGGGTGAAATTAAGGGTACATCTGGGTTCAACTCTGAACCCTGACAACCCCTTTAAGGTTTTCCTCTCTTTTTTTTTGCTGGGCACTTACTGGGAAATGGGCGTGGTTTAGCAGGTTGGGGGTGTGGCCTAAAATTCCTCCTTTTTGGGATGAAGCAGGTGGCCACCCTAATTATACCTCATACCTCACATATCAGTACACTGCTGCAGGGTCGGACTGGAGTACCTAGGGCCCACCAGAGGAAATAATTCTTGGGGCCCACCATAAAGAAATATCTGTGTTTGTTATCCCTGTACAGTGACGTCACTGTGTTTATTATCCCTGTACAGTGACATCACTGTGTTTATTATCTCTGTACTGTGACATCACTGTGTTTATTATCCCTGTACAGTGACATCACTGTGTGTATTATCCCAGTACTGTGACATCACTGTGTTTATTATCTCTGTACTGTGACATCACTGTGTTTATTATCTCTGTACTGTGACATCACTGTGTTTATTATCCCTGTACGGTGACATCACTGTGTTTATTATCTCTGTACTGTGACATCACTGTGTTTATTATCTCTGTACTGTGACATCACTGTGTTTATTATCCCTGTACGGTGACATCACTGTGTTTATTATCCCTGTACAGTGACATCACTGTGTTTATTATCCCTGTACAGTGACATCACTGTGTTTATTATTTCTGTACAGTGACATCGCTGTGTTTATTATCCCTGTACAGTGACATCACTGTGTTTATTATCCCTGTACTGTGACATCACTGTATTTATTATCTCTGTACTGTGACATCACTGTGTTTATTATCCCTGTACTGTGACATCACTGTGTTTATTATCTCTGTACTGTGACATCACTGTGTTTATTATCTCTGTACTGTGACATCACTGTGTTTATTATCCCTGTACGGTGACATCACTGTGTTTATTATCTCTGTACTGTGACATCACTGTGTTTATTATCTCTGTACTGTGACATCAGTGTTTATTATCCCTGTACGGTGACATCACTGTGTTTATTATCCCTGTACAGTGACATCACTGTGTTTATTATCCCTGTACAGTGACATCACTGTGTTTATTATTTCTGTACAGTAACATCGCTGTGTTTATTATCCCTGTACAGTGACATCACTGTGTTTATTATCCCTGTACTGTGACATCACTGTATTTATTATCTCTGTACTGTGACATCACTGTGTTTATTATCCCTGTACAGTGACATCACTGTGTTTATTATCTCTGTACTGTGACATCACTGTGTTTATTATCCCTGTACAGTGACATCACTGTGTTTATTATCCCTGTACTGTGACATCACTGTGTTTATTATCTCTGTACTGTGACATCACTGTGTTTATTATCCCTGTACAGTGACATCACTGTGTTTATTATTTCTGTACAGTAACATCGCTGTGTTTATTATCCCTGTACAGTGACATCACTGTGTTTATTATCCCTGTACTGTGACATCACTGTATTTATTAGCAGGTTTAGCAGGTTGGGGGTGTGGCCTAAAATTCCTCCTTTTTGGGATGAAGCAGGTGGCCACCCTAATTATACCTCATACCTCACATATCAGTACACTGCTGCAGGGTCGGACTGGAGTACCTAGGGCCCACCAGAGGAAATAATTCTTGGGGCCCACCATAAAGAAATATCTGTGTTTGTTATCCCTGTACAGTGACGTCACTGTGTTTATTATCCCTGTACAGTGACATCACTGTGTTTATTATCTCTGTACTGTGACATCACTGTGTTTATTATCCCTGTACAGTGACATCACTGTGTGTATTATCCCAGTACTGTGACATCACTGTGTTTATTATCTCTGTACTGTGACATCACTGTGTTTATTATCCCTGTACGGTGACATCACTGTGTTTATTATCTCTGTACTGTGACATCACTGTGTTTATTATCTCTGTACTGTGACATCACTGTGTTTATTATCCCTGTACGGTGACATCACTGTGTTTATTATCCCTGTACAGTGACATCACTGTGTTTATTATCCCTGTACAGTGACATCACTGTGTTTATTATTTCTGTACAGTGACATCGCTGTGTTTATTATCCCTGTACAGTGACATCACTGTGTTTATTATCCCTGTACTGTGACATCACTGTATTTATTATCTCTGTACTGTGACATCACTGTGTTTATTATCCCTGTACTGTGACATCACTGTGTTTATTATCTCTGTACTGTGACATCACTGTGTTTATTATCTCTGTACTGTGACATCACTGTGTTTATTATCCCTGTACGGTGACATCACTGTGTTTATTATCTCTGTACTGTGACATCACTGTGTTTATTATCTCTGTACTGTGACATCACTGTGTTTATTATCCCTGTACGGTGACATCACTGTGTTTATTATCCCTGTACAGTGACATCACTGTGTTTATTATCCCTGTACAGTGACATCACTGTGTTTATTATTTCTGTACAGTAACATCGCTGTGTTTATTATTCCTGTACAGTGACATCACTGTGTTTATTATCCCTGTACTGTGACATCACTGTATTTATTATCTCTGTACTGTGACATCACTGTGTTTATTATCCCTGTACAGTGACATCACTGTGTTTATTATCTCTGTACTGTGACATCACTGTGTTTATTATCCCTGTACAGTGACATCACTGTGTTTATTATCCCTGTACTGTGACATCACTGTGTTTATTATCTCTGTACTGTGACATCACTGTGTTTATTATCCCTGTACTGTGACATCACTGTGTTTATTATCCCTGTACAGTTACATTGCTGTGTTTATTATCCCTGTACAGTGACATCACTGTGTTTATTATCCCTGTACTGTGACATCACTGTGTTTATTATCTCTGTACAGTGACATCACTGTGTTTATTATCCCTGTACTGTGACATCACTGTGTTTATTATCCCTGTACAGTGACATCGCTGTGTTTATTATCCCTGTACAGTGACATCGCTGTGTTTGTTATCCCTGTACAGTGACATCGCTGTGTGTATTATCCCAGTGCAGGAAGAGGTAAGTGGTCTGTGTTTGTGTGTTTGTTTTCTATTTTTCAGGGTCGTGAATGCAGAGGACTACGTTGGATTCGGTAGACTACGTCGGACCAGCTTTTTTTTTTTTAAATAAAATGGTCAAACAGGGGTCTGGGGGAGTGTTTATTTCAATAAAATGTTTTATACTTGTGTGTGTGTGTATTTTTTTTTACAATACTACAGTTTTAGTAATCATGGCTATCTACAGACGACCCTGATTACTAATACTGGGCTTAGTGGTTGCCGGTATGGCAGGCCAGCACTAACCCCAACATCTATTACCTCGGCACCCACCGCCACCAGGGGTGCCAGGAAGAGCCGGGTACCCGCAGGACCGGGCCTTCTAAATTGAGGGTCTGGCTCTGGGGCGGCTGCAGGCTGGTACCATTAGGCTGGGAAGGGCCAATAACCGCGTCCCTTCCCACCCTGGTAGTGCCAGGCTGCCGCTGCTGGTTGTATCTGGCTGGAAAAGGAAAAAAGGGGGGGACCCCATGCCAATTTTTTAAATTATTTATTTTTGGGGAAAAAATGGCGTGGGGTCCCCCCTTTTTTCCTTCTCCAGCAAGATACAACCAGCAGCGGCAGCCTGGCACTACCAGGGTGGGAAGGGACACGGTTATTGGCCCTTCCCAGCCTAATGGTACCAGCCTGCAGCCGCCCCAGAGCCAGACCCTCAATTTAGAAGGTCCAGTCCTGCGGGTACCCGGCTCTTCCCGGCACCCCTGGTGGCGGTGGGTGCCGAGGTAATAGATGTCGGGGTTAGTGCTGGCCATACCGGCCCCCCCCTCCTCCATATGTCACAGTCACTTGCTCAGAGCCCCCCCTACCCCATATGTCACAGTCACTTGCTCAGGGCCCCCCCCTCCTCCATATGTCACAGTCACTTGCTCAGAGCCCCCCCTACCCCATATGTCACAGTCACTTGCTCAGGGCCCCCCTCCCCCATATGTCACAGTCACTTGCTCAGAGCCCCCCCTACCCCATATGTCACAGTCACTTGCTCAGAGCCCCCCCTACCCCATATGTCACAGTCACTTGCTCAGGGCCCCCCCTCCTCCATATGTCACAGTCACTTGCTCAGGGCCCTCCCCTCCCCCATATGTCACAGTCACTTGCTCAGGGCCCCCCTCCCCATATGTCACAGTCACTTGCTCAGGGCCCCCCCTACCCCATATGTCACAGTCACTTGCTCAGGGCCCCCCCCTCCCCCATATGTCACAGTCACTTGCTCAGGGCCCCCCTCCTCCATATGTCACAGTCACTTGCTCAGGGCCCCCCCTCCCCCATATGTCACAGTCACTTGCTCAGGGCCCCCCCCTCCCCCATATGTCACAGTCACTTGCTCAGGGCCCCCCTCCCCCATATGTCACAGTCACTTGCTCAGGGCCCTCCCCTCCCCCATATGTCACAGTCACTTGCTCAGGGCCCCCCTCCCCCATATGTCACAGTCACTTGCTCAGGGCCCCCCTCCCCATATGTCACAGTCACTTGCTCAGGGCCCCCCCTCCCCCATATGTCACAGTCACTTGCTCAGGGCCCCCCCTCCCCATATGTCACAGTCACTTGCTCAATCACTTGCCGCCTCCCCCCCAATATCAGTTTTTCCAGCCTCCAGGCCCCCAAATATGTGAGTTGCGGGCCCCCCTCCATGCTACAGACCCCCATTCAGACCTCAGATCAGACTAAAAATAAATACATGACTTACCTTTCCTGCTCCGCTGCTCTCCGTGTCCGCCGGGGTGTTCAAGAGTCCCTGCTGTCTCCAAGCCCGCGCTGCGCCTGCACGTGACCTGACTGCGTAGAAAGTATTAGGGGTCAGTACAGTATATTAGGGTTAGCAGTCAATATTAGGATTAGGGACAGTATTAGAGGTCAGTATTAGGGGGTCCAGGGTTAGAGGCCAGTACTAGGGTAGGGGTCAGTACTAGGGTTAGGGATGGGACAAGGCCAGTATTAGGTGGGTGAGACAGGGCCAGTATTAGGGGTCAATACTAGGCTGTCAGGTGCCAGTATCAGGGTTAGGGGTCAGGCAGGGCCAGTTTTAGAGGCCAGTATTAGGGTCATGGACCTGTATTAGGGTTGGGGTCAATGCAGAGTCAGTATTGAGGGTCAGAGGCCAGGGTTAGGGGTAAAGCAGGGCCAGTATTGGGGGTCAGTACTAGGGGGGCAGGGGCCAGTATTAGGGTTAGGGTAAGACAGGGCCAGTATTGGGGATCAGAAATAGGGAGGCGGGGGCCAGTATTAGGTTTAGGGCTGCATGTAGAGTGTATAGGGGAAGCGCTCACTAGTATTACCTTTATAAGATGCACTATCTGCATCTTATAAAGGGAAAATACATTTCCACTGGCATTGGGGGCCTGGTCGCAACTGCGACCACTGCGACCCCTATAGTTACGCCAGTGCCTGTACTATACTATAAAGGGGTTGTCTCACTTCAGTAAGTGGCATTTACCATGTAGAGGAAATTAATACAATCCAATTACTAATGTGCTTTTTCCATCACATTATACAGTGCTCGTTTGCAAGAGTCACCATGCGCACTCCTATGTTCCCAGCCACCAGAGAGGTTGGCACTTTTTCGTATAGTGTTTAATCACGGTCACTGCTGCTGGATTGGATATGGATATGGATATGAGAAGTGTATAATGTGATGGAAAAATAAATCCAGCCAGCAAAGGAGACAATATGGATAATAACAATACATTAGTAAGTGGCTTGTATTAACTTTCTCTACAGGATAAATGCCACTTACTGAAGTGAGACAACCTCTTTACCCTCCAGCTTTCATTTCAAAACTGGCTTTATTCTTTGCACATTGTGGGGGAAATTTATCATGAGGGGAACTGTCCATTTTAATTCCAAAATTATCAAATGTCACACAATATTGGATACATTTGGTCAGGCTCAGACTGCTCCACAGGAGTACAGGTGACTTCCCAGATGGGCCCCTGAGCAAGGTAGGCCACTAGTCTCCCACCCTCTGGACAAGTGGCAGATAACACAGTAGACTTACTGCATTACATATATTCAATGCACAGCACCTCAACCAGCCTATGATCATATAAGACATGATAGGTTATTAAAGAAACTCCCCAGTTTATTAAAGGGTTTCTATAGGAATTAAGAAAATGAAAATACGTAAATATTACTTTATTATAAATATATTCCCAAATACTTTTCATTAGTTATAATGGCTCGTTCTCTCTGGGGATTAATCATTAGGAGAAATAAAATGTCCGCCGTCCTATTAGTACACACAAAACCTGTCCTAATCACACAGGAGGACAAGTTACTTCACAACACTGAGGTAAAGAGCTGCCTCATCCTACTCTCTGCTCTGCTTGTCAGGGATTATAATCCTGAATACTGCTTAATGTGATCTTCAGCTGAATCTCTGAAGAAATGGAGTTCATGAGGAGACATGAAGTACAGATAGGAGGTGGAAATATGGCTAATGGGCAGCAGCACTTGTGCAGTCTCCATTACCACAGCCCCACATTACCACAGTCTGTCTTGTCCACCCTCTCTCTACTTCATGTCTCCTCATGAACTCCATTCCTACAGAGATTCAGCTGAAGATCTTATCATCTGTATTCAGGATCATAATCCCTGACAAGCAGAGCAGAGAGGAGGATGAAGAAGCTCTTTAGCTCAGTATTCTGAAGTAACTTGTCCTCCTGTGTGATTAGGACAGGTTCTTTGTGTACTAAAAGGACAGCAGCCATTTTATTTTCCCCAGTGATTGCTCCACAGATAAAACAAGCCGTTATAACTATTGAAATATATTTGGGAATATATTTATAATAAAGTACTATTTAGGTATTTTAATTTTCTTTATTCCTGGATAACCCCTTTAATATAGACACGATCAGAGCTGAGATGACTTCTAGGTATAGAGGAAAGCTAGCCAGTGTCGAGGGGCGTGACTACCATAGCAGCAGACCATGAGACCTCTAAGGGGCCCAGGGCAAGAGGAGGCCCAGTCTTAGTTGGGATTATCTCCTCTTCTACTGAAGATAAATACTTGGTCAGGACTCTACCCTCTAAAGGAGCAACTTTTAGCAAATGAGGCAGTGGAAAAATGGCCCAAGGGTCATTGAAAAGGGTTTAGGCAGAAACCCTTCTGTTCTGTGTGGGGGCCTGGTTTGGTTCTTGCTATGGGGTCCTTACTTCTCTATGTACGCCACTGCCAGTGTCCTCTTCTCCCCAGGACCTACCTTCTCAATGTTGCTGCAGGGACCCCAATAATCAGTCATCTGGTAGCATCTTACTGCTGTGTGAGCAGGTAATATTTGAATGTGTTCTTAGGGTGGGCCCCCAAAATAAATGTTACTGGTGGGCCCTAGGCACCCCAGTCCGATACTGCATTTGGTGCATCTTTAAGTCTAACACTGGTACACCACTTTGTATACAACCCCTTTTACTGGAGTTAGACTGCAACAACTTTTGTGACTGTTCAAAAAGTTTTAAAACTTTTCCAAACTAAAAGTGAGCGGAAAATGCAACATGTCACAAAATGTTTACAGGGCTGAAAAATCAAAAAAGTCCTATTTTTTTTAAGCTAGAATTCAGAGCCAGAGTACAGAGCTTGATATATTCCTCCCATGTTTCCATATTGATGTGCCTCAGAAATGACCCATACGCAGCCCGATTGTCCTTGTTAAGCGCTTCCATTTTCAATGTAGAGCGATTTAATAATTTAATGATTTATTTATCATACGCTTTTGTGTTTCGTGCAAACAACACTTGGTAAATAACCGCTTCCATGCAGCCAATATCCTTCCCTGAGTAACTGAGCGTTCGGGTCAGCTGCCTTTTGAGTATCACAAACAACCAATTTGCATAGATGTTCAGATGTCTGCGCAGATTGCGAGTTGTTATTCGGTTCAGGGTACGGCTGTGAGATGACAATAATCGCATCGTGTTTGTCATTCCAGTAGTTTGCTACTGTTCTCCCGAGTTACTTTGTTGCATTATGTAGAATTGTTGAAGAATGACAGCGCAATCGCTTTACGCCACCAGTCACAGCTGTGTGGGTTTTGGATAATTAATTATTTATGCGCAGCCAGACACCGCAATTAACATCCAGATGAATATAATATTTCGATCCGAAATACTATGCATTTCAGCCGTCCCTCAAGCAACTCACTGTCAAAACCAAAGTGAAACTTGCCGAAAAGGTTCTGCACACATTTTCCTTACTCGCGGCTAGACATAACTGATGACTTCTTTACGTATTCTGCTCCATTTACATTTCACATTTGCAGATCTTCTTATAGTCGCTCGTATAAGGTATAGAAGAAACGTGTAGGGATAGCCAAGGAGCTTCTGCTTAATGAAGCCACAAATGAAAAAGATTTTCTGCGTATTTATTTCTCTGACTGACAGATTACTGAACAGAAAAGAAAAGGTTCTGCACTGTATATAAAAAAAAAGCTACTGAAGAGAATATTCTCTTATGGGATGCGAGAAGTTTATATCTGACAAAGCTGGAGGCATCGTGGTTAATGCTCTACTCACGATGTGTTTAGGGGCTAGGTTAAAAAGCATCCAGTTATATCCTGAGAGGTACCAATCAGGGTTTCTTCTTCCACACCTATCCCAAATGAGCATCTGGATATTGGGGGTCATTTATCAATCTGAAATACACCTAAATTAGGCATATTTCAGGCACAATTTGTGGCGCAACAGTCACGTCGTGGCATGGGCGGGGAAGGGGACGGGCCTCGCATTTACCTTTTTCTATGCCTGGTTTGGGAGTAGAAAAAAGGTCTAAATGTAAGACAACTCGGAAGCGGTCTTACACTTAGAACTGGATGAGGATCTACTGAAGTTCTGAAGAGGCCGGTGACTCTTCATAATTCCGACGGATCAACTGCCAGCTTTGGGGTTTATTAAGACCAGACTCTAAAATGCCAGTCTTAATAAATGTGCCCCATTGTTTGTTGATAGTATTGAAAATTTAATATGGTATGCAAATAAAGATTAGGTGGGAGAATTATCAAGACCAGTGTTTTCTTCACTAGTCTTGATATACCCTGCACCATGAGAGGATGTGCTTAATTTATCATGAGGCGCACATTTTGTCATCATTTAGGTGCATCCTTCTGCAGTCAATGCACCTATAATGAAATCTTCTCCAGAATCATTTACTCCAGAAAACCGGCCTAATAAATAAATCCACCTAGGATCATGGCCTCACTACACCCTGGCCTTTTTCAGAAACTGCTGACAGCAGCTTAGCAACATAACAATGCCTGCAGTTTGCAACTTTTTTATAGCCGTTTTCTGGCATGTTGCAGTTGATGAATCTCCCCCTATTTGGTGCGTTTGACTGAAATCCCTTGGGCCCACCAGAGAAAATGATTATGAGCAGGGACGGATTGGCCATAGACCTTACAGGGAAATTTCCCAGTGGGCCGATACCCAAGGGGCCACCTGAGTCCTCCTCACGGCCAGCCAGTGGAAGTTTTTCGGGATGTATTTTGTGCTGCTGGCAGTATTATATGATGGACTGTGGTATTTGGCTCTGTTGGGGCAGTATAATGTGCCACAATATGGTATTGCTGGCCCTGCCTTCCATCAGTTTGAACCCAACTACAAAACTGGGCCACTTTTAGTATTTTTTCCAGGGCCACTTCCCAGTCCTCCCCTGATTATGAGGGCCCACCCTCTGTGTATATAGGACCTTCAAGGGGTTGTCTCACCTCGGCCCTTTCTTCTCCTCAGTTCAAGACTTTCGCCATTCTGGGGGTGGTGCCTGCTAGTATGATTGGCAGCTCAGACAAGCAGCAACCTTGTCTGGAGGTACACACTCCCGAGGATGCTAATGAGCCAAAAGCAGCCTTGGTCTGCGCAGGAAAACAGCAGCCTCAGTGCAGCACCCTGGTGGCTTCACTTGCTTGCCAGCTACTTTTATTCTTCTTACTGCTCCCCAGTTCCTGCCATTGCTGGGAGCAGCTCACAGTATATGAGGTGGCCGGCATGGTAGGGAGCTACTGCACATGAGCAGCTATGTGCGCTCCCTCCCAAGATCCCGGCGACCACAGAGGCCGGTGCTTTACAACCAGCTAAGCAGACGCTGCCACCACTTCTGGATTGCAGCAGTAGCTGTAACCCCTGACAACGAGTGGTCTATAAAGGACTACAAAATTACAGTTTACCAGCAGAGGAGGCAATATTGTATGAAGAAGTGCATTAGTAAGTTCTAGTTAACATATATATTAATGTTCTAAGTGAGACAACCCCTTTAAGGACCCTGTTTTATTAGGAATCTATTATTGTCAGAGCTTAGGTCCACCAGAGGATCTTCTGGTACTCTGGCGGAGGCCGGTCTGACACTACCTATGTGTTATATAGGTTGGCTGGTCATACATTTCCCAAGGTGAGAGTTGAATGGCAATGCAAAATTATTCTTATTTATTATTATTAAAGCGCTATTCATTCCATGAAGCTGTACATATAGTAAGGGGTATACATACATAATACAGACAATTGCAATAAGCATCATCAAGAGGCGTTACAAACTGGTACACAGAGGGCTCTGAGTGTGAGGGTTTATAATTTACAAAATGAGAATTTATGCTTGTTAGTGCCTACATCAGTCTTCTCCAATGTAGCAAGTGGATATTAGATCTCAGGCCTCTTTAGAGATACAATGCCATCGTTGTTGGATGTCTAGGTATAAGATTGTTTCCCCTGTGTCTGTATCAGTTGTGTCTATGTAGTTAAAATATTCCAAAAAAATTACATTTAAAAAAAAATTGCCATTGAGTTCAAACTTTTAAAGGCAAATTCCACTTGATAGGTCCCTCCATTTTAAGTAACTTGCCCCTTTAAATGGAAGGTAGTGTATGTACACATACAGCCTTCCTTACCTTTTCTTTTGGCTCAACATATCCTAAGATATGTGTATATACATGTCTATAGGTTGCCACCCAATGGTTGTAAAGTGTAGTGCAGCCAGTCAATGGTTTTGCTAGAATGACGTAATGTTGTATTGAATTTCCGTTCTTAAATAAATTCTAGAAAAGATGAGGGTGGCACGTCTGTACTAGCACCAACTAAACAGCCCCTTGATCTTCTGGTTTGGCCCCAAAAGATATACCATATAACAATGAAAGCATATGGGTGCATTCAGCTTTCTTCATTCATTTCTAGTTGAGAGAGTCCATGCCATGGCTCCTTGGCTTGTCTCTTCATTAGCAATATATGATTAAAAGCTCTAAAATGGCAGGTGCTCTATGAAGTCTGAACTGAAGAACTAGAGGTGAACACCACCCACCATCAAAAGAAATGGGATATTAGGGTTGATATGAGGGACCTTCTATAAAGTCTAAACTATCATCTACTAAATTCAATAAATTAGCAAGATTAGATTTTGTAAAATTATACAAAAAAAACTTTAAGGGATACAAAATTTCCCTAAGCAAAATCTAAATATAAACCCTTCTATATATTATACGTTCATTGTAAGAACAAATGCCACATCTGCCCATAAACTTTACCCTTATCATATGAATGTCTGTCAAGTGATGACAGCCATGCATCATGCGCTTCGCATTATTGAGAAATCAGCAGGAGAGGTGCACATTGCAAATTAACTTCAAAATAGCTGTCTGGTCTGTCCTTATTAAGTCCACATTAGCAATCAAGACTCCTTGCTGTACGTACCGTTGATGGATCTGTTCTCTGGAGATCTATACTAATACGACTACTGATTTCAGAAACTGATTGACTGTCGAAAATATATTCACTTTTCACATGACCAGTCGCTGCACGGGCTGCTATGAGCTAATGAACTATGCAAGTGTTGTTTGGAGGACAATACACATATGGACATGTGAGCTCCTATTAACTTCTATTACCATCTAGGTAGTCCTATAGCAGTTCATAATTTATAACCCTGCTGCTTGGGTCTAATTGCTGTAGAATGGTAATCGTGCATGTGATTAGATGAGATTGATGGCTTACTGCCTTTCAATTTTCACACATTATTGGAGTAATATTTATAAATGAGTGGAGAGATTTTAATGGTGTCCGCTCGGAAAGTACAATTTTTGTTGTAAATGGGAAATATCAATAGAGAAAAGACATCAAACAATTGTCTATGATTGAAATCCATGGGATTTGTTAAAGAGAATTTCTCTTGGCAGATAGATTTCCATCCATAAGGACGTTTGTCTCATTGTGACATTGAAGAGTTAGTGAATATTAAATGGCCTCTGAAAAGCCTTTTGGGAGTGACAAACATGGCCAGATGCCATTCAGGGGCCTCAATCATGGACACATAAAAGCAGGCACCGCAGCAAAATAATTCAGATTTATGACCCACCCTTTCAAAATCAACCTTGATTGTAATTGGAATATGGGGATCTCTGAAGGCTCCCATACTTAATTACGCCAGTGACCCCAGAACTGTTCCAAATCATAGAGTTCACATTAAAGGCCCCCATACAGGTAAGTCTACTTTCACTTCTGCGCTTTCCCTTTCCCTAGTGAGATCCATCATATGAATACCAGGGGAAAATGCTTCAGTTTTGTCCCCATTGATTTTTAATGGGGACAAAACTGAACTGAACGGAATGGAGTGCACCAGAATGCAGTCCGTTACATTTCATTGCGTTTTTGAGTGTGTCCTGGGATATGGAGCAAGACAAATCAGGCATGCAACACAAGGTAAGTTAATGGTGACGGATCCGTTTTCTCGGACACAAAAGAAAACGGATCCGTTACCTATTGACTGACATGACCAGCCAACTAATTTGTGTCTATGGAGGCTTTCCATCTAGCCCCCATCAGATGGAAAAGACTTCAGGCATGTTGAATTTCCAAATCTGGTCCTTTTGTACTGATGAGGGATAAGCCACCACCAGAGGTGTTTGGCAGTAGTTTACTCCCCTATCGCAATTAACAACACATACAACACAACACATATTATTGGCTTGTGTATGGAAAAGTTGGAAGGCATAACTGGTGTTGCAGGTTTATGACCTAGAAAGAGGCACCCACCCTACAGGTAATCCACATTGAAATGTCCATATGCTTGTGGAGACAGATTTGTAGTACGGTGATAGCACAAAATAGCACATATCTTTGAGACTACCACACGTAATTAAAATTATGCCTTCAGTGACCATGCAATCATAAAAACTGCCCACAGAATAGGTACAATCTTAATTTCCTCCATGTTCCTTCACATGTCTGTACTAAAAGGAAATTATAGTTAACCAAGAATGGTCTTTGATTGTCTCATTTATATATGTACACACCTATTTGTTATGGGGTTGGAGAACCAAGAGATGCATTAAATCACATGTTAACCACCGCTTCCATATTGCTACAATGGCGTCTCAAGCCAGCCGCTGTTCTGCTCCCTCAGGTGAACACGAGCACCATGTTACTCACCTCTATACTCTTGAGCCATACTATACTCCAGGGGGTGGAATTGCTCACCCCCCGCCACTCACTAACAATTGCAACCGTGCAATTTCTGCAGGCCACGGCCTCTGTTTCTGTATGAAAGCCTTCAGGCCTTTAGGGTATATGCGCTTCCTGGCTCTTGGAGGGCCAGCACGTAACCTTGTTGCTTCCACGCAATGGTTGTTCACGTTTGTCTATTTAAGGCACCATCCACAGATGGAGGGTGCCTGATCTTTAGGTTTGTAGGGTCCTAGTGTTCCAGTGAAGGTGTGCTTATCTGTTTGTCTGTCAGTGTACTGTACCTCTGCCTGTTCATTGACTATGGTCATCCACTACCTGTCCTGATTATAGCGTGACTACCATATTGAACCATTGCTGCCTGCCCTTAATTCCGACCACTTTCATGGATACGAGCAAACTCTGCCTGCCCTGAGACCTTTTTCTGACTATGAATATTGCCTGAGCCTTCGGTGTTTGCACCAATACCTCTGACCCCTGTGGGTCAGCTGTCAACTACAGCGGGAATATTCCAGAAGGTAGTGGTCTAGTTGTTTCCCTGCAGTGAAGTCCAGATGCCTGTATAGGGGTTAAAGGGTGAATACCAGGGGATTGCCAGGACAATGCCCTTAGGCTGAGCTTCTCCCTGGGACATACATTCTTTTAGATCCATTTTAGATCCATTTATTATGTGTACTTCAATGCTTTGAATACACTGAAATGTGAATCTAAATAAAGAATTCATTTGGATTGTATAAATAATTTGTATAATTCCAGTATTCTGTACTACTGTATAGTTAATTTTTTCATCTATGGCACAAAAAGAACACACTGCATCTTAAAATGAATAGCTGAAATGTTGGCACTCTGTATGAGGTTTTTATTACCTGTGACACAAGCAGAGAAAAGCAGGGTTAAAACTATTCTTCTGTAAAACTTCTAGATTTGATCAAGGTAAGGGAAAATATAGTGGGCTAAGATTTATCTGTTACCTAGGAAATCCCCTGATGTAGAGCTCTTGTTTAGAGTCCTTTGGGGAAGTACTTTATTCTGAAATTGAATCTTGACCACTTGTATGTAGGCATGATTCTCAGGCAACTTCTTATGGCTCATTCAGATGTTCCTCAACAGGAAGGTAATGGAGCTCAGCTAAGATCTTCTTTGATTGTTAGTTTTGCATGCTTCTTGCAGAAGTTCTCTTCCTGCAAGAAGCATGCAAGCTCCTGAAGTATCCCCAGGCTGTGGTCCCCAGCATGGTCACTAAATGGCAGTAGGTGCACAGATGAAGAAAAAGTAGTCATATTTAAAGCTGATGTTGACTAGAATTCAATCAGGAAAACATTAAAGATTACATTAGCTACATTAGAAGCTTAATCAGGAGTAGGTCAAGGTGTCAAATGCCAGGAAGAGAACTACAAATTACCAAGTGTTTTGGGCTTCAGTAACAGCTTAAAGAGTCTAATAACAAAAGTTGAATCCAAGAGACAGGTCTGAAACAGCTTGCAACAACTGACATAACAAAGCATAGTACCAGGTAGACCAACTAGTCACTAGCATAGAGGCCCAAACACCGAACATAGGCAACCAAAGACACTGATTGGATGGGTGGCTATGCACACTGCACATATCAGACTTGACAACCTCACCAGCCCCACCGTGACTCTCAGAGCAACGCCAGCTGGCAGAGGAGGACAGCACAGTGTGTTGCCTGGTGTGTTTCAAATAATTAATGATGCATAAAAATGTGACATCTTAAGGATCCCCAGGAATAAAGTAAAAAATGAAAATCAGGCATCACATAGAACATGACAGCCTCTAACAAAGCTAGAACCAGCCCTGTACCTGACATGGGTCCAGAATTCTTCACATTCATTGCTCCAATTGCTCTGCTAGATTTATTTCAAGATGGCAGCTAAGAGTGCAGTGTCCTGAAACACACTGCTTAATAAATGATTGTGTTTCACAAACTGTGCTTGTGCTTAACTTCCCATAAAGTTGCATAGGGAGGGGGAGGTTCTAACAAACCTCCCAGGGGCTGACTCCGCCCCGCTCTTAGTGTGAGGGCCCTTTCACATGACCGTATGCCCTTCGAGACATACGGTCCGTGAGTGGGCCATATGTCCCGGAGCGTCATTGATCATGCACACGGGAGTGCACAGCATCATTGTAATCAATCAAGATCAATCATAACGATCGATGCCGCTCCGGGACATATGGCCTGCTCACGGATCGTATGTCTCGGAGGGCAAACATGCGTGTGAAAGGGGCCTGAGAGAGTGAGAAGAAGAAGAAGGAGGAGAGTGGTATGCCTGAGGAAGCTGCATCTCAGTAGCCATCTTGGAGAAATATAAAACTCCTGAGTTAGTTCCATGTACCAGCCCCTAGAAGGGAAATATTACAGAAGATCCAGGAAACCCAGAGAGGGAGTGAGAATATTGGTAAAGGAAGGTAATTGTCGTTTATCAGGCTCTAGTCTCCTTTGCATTTGGTGGAGAGATTACAAGCTACCAGCTGCCCACCATAAGCCAAGACAAAAAGGCTATCTGTCAGGACATAGTATTAGGAGTATATAACTAAACAGTACCACAGAAATATTACATCCCTCCAGCCTGGAGAAACAAGGGAGAAAGATTAATTGTTATAGAGTAAAACTTCCCTATATGCAACTTTTGGGAACTAACCTGAGCCATTGCAGAAGCTGCTTTGCTATAAATGTCTTTTGCGCAAATTGATGACTATTGGATCAGCCTCAGTAAAGTTCTGGCAGTTTCTTAAGTCCACTGGTCTCCTTATTGTACGAAATTCATCACAAATTTGCACTGCAAGGTGCTGGCGTCACGTATATATCAGGGACCCTGCCGCCCGACACCCAAATCTTCCACCATCAAGGGTACCTCACACCAACACCTTGCAGAGCCCCTGGAACTAGAGAATTCCCCCGAAGGAGTTGATGTCCCCTTCCACTCACCTGCACGCCGGCCCAGGGAGCAACAGCTTCAAAACCGTGAGTAATATATCCATCGGCTCACCTCCACTGTGACAACACTACACACTCCTAAATACGTCCCTGCGGCCTGGTCGCTGCAAGAGGACATGTCCGTCTCAGGGAATGTGTCTTGTTTGCAGCAGCTGGTGTCAGTTTAAGGTTGGAACTGAGCATGTACATCCACCTCAGGGAGGTGGACAAAGGAATTAGAAAATGAGCAAACAGCAGGTGGCGCTATACAAATAGGTTTCTTTGAATAACTTAGTGGCTATACAAAATTTTTTTAAAAATTGCAAAGGGGAGGGAAGTGGGTGTATCGTGCTTGACTTCAAGTGTTTGCATACGACCTGTGAGGGGAATAAAGTTGTTTTACAACGATTATGTGCCTCAGACATCTTACACAAGAACATCATTATAAGCCTGATGTTAACAACTTTAAGGTACTGCTGGCAGCTTATGATGCATTTTGGTGCTGACAGGTTCCCTTTAAGCCCTTTAAACATTATTATATTGGCCTGGTACAGTTACTGTTCATCCTTCTGCTATAGGCTGCTATTAGAGTACGGCCACGTGGGCAGGTTTCTGCATGCAGCTTTGGAAATCAAAATCAGAAGTGAATTCAAAAAAGAGAAGACATATCAGTCATGTCTCTCCTTTTATGATCCACTGATTTCAGCTTAAAAAACTGTATGCAGAAATCTGACCATACATACATATACAGTGATTATTGCAGGCTCCAGACAAATACTGACTAAACTTCTTCTCGGCATAGATGTAAAAAAACTTTTTATTCGGTGAATGCTAACAGTGCACTGCAGAGGTAGTGTGAATTTACCCCAAGACCTCAAAGCCATTTTGTGCTGAGCCATAATAGATCACCTATAAAGATGCTTAGAGCCTTATTACTGTATAGCTGTGTATGGTTTAGTCATACACAATTTTCTCTGTCACTTACTATACAAATTTGACAGAAGAATATTATAGCACGCTTTATTAGATACCCTATGTAGGGAGCTTCTCTCCCCTAAAAGGATGGCTTCAAGGGTGGAGCAGCTCCATTTATTTGCCACCTCACTGAGCATTTGCACAGAGTTGTCTGGGACTCTGTCACTGGCTTTTCAGCCTCCAAGCTGTGGCCATAAGGACTTACTATGTGTTTTATTTGTGATGTTAACGTGTCTGATTCTCAGGAATCAAAACCAACTCAAAATATAAGAGCAAAAACACAGAAAAGTGAAAAGAGCCAACATGATTTTCTCCATCTTAATGTCCAGTGCAAACTCAAATGAAGAAAAGATATGAAGTGCATTGCTTGTCTGTTGTTAAAAAATGTACTACGGTATTTATTTTATTATTTTACAAATATGTGGATATTAGGATGTGTTTGCTACTTTATATTTTAAGATTTAACTCATTTAATATTTTTAGTAAATGACATGCTTTTATTTTTATAATCTTTTTTTTTCTTTCATTTAATTCTTAATAAGACAGGCTGTGGAAAGGAAAAGGGAAAAAAGAGATTAATGCCATAATATAGGTGTTGTGCCATTTTCATTTACAATGCCATCTGGAACATGTGCATTCTCTTATCTGACTAACTGCTTTAATTTTGAGGCACATGCATTACACGCTCATCCTAGTTGTTTTGCATTAGAAAAGTAATAATGAAATCATATGAAAACACATGTTTTATTATTATTTTTTTTTACATTATTTATTAGCATGTCTATAGTCCACAAAACTGGATGCATGAATATGTATGCCTATAGATCTTGCTAAACATATAAGAAGTTGCAGTGAGCTGTGATTTAACTAAAAACAAATCATGCTGTGCTTCTCTTGCACACTGGGGGCTATTTGCATATTTTTGCATATCATCAAAATTGATTGAAACCATAAAGTATATGTAATAAAACTGTATCTTTCAGGGAATGCTGCATTATGTTATATATATATTTTCAAGCCAAGCGAGCAGGAAATAGCCAAAATTTATAACAGAAAGAATGAAGTACAGGTTCATAAACTAGCCTGATCGGTTTATTTGGATATTTCCTGATTTCCTGGATATCAGTATAACAAAAATGATACAAAATAATATTGAGGTGCTTTTCCTTTTTGGGCATTTGTAAGCTGGTGAATATTTACATGAAAAGTTCTATTATGTTATACTATATCACATCATTATATCTTACAGTATAATAGTGTTCTGTATTTTACACAGGATTTATTGACAGTATCAATGTGTTATAAAGCCTCTATACAGATGTGGTTTGGGTGCTAGGTGCACTGTAGATAGACACCTCAAAATCCTGGCGGTTGGCAGATTTTATGATATTGAAAAATAATAATAGTGCTCTACTTTATGTTTAACCCCTTCCTGACATCTGGCATACATGTTCAGCACAGATATTGGATGGAGATATGATGGGCACAAGCTGTACTTGCCCGATTAGGGCAGGGGCCTGGCAGTTGCTGAAGCCTATCAGGTCCTTCCAAAGTCAGGGTGTGTTTTAGAAAAATAAAAAAAAGTTTCAAGTGAAAAAGCCCCTTTCCCCACATCAACCTCCTAACAATCACATTAAAATTTGAAAAACCCTCCCAAAAATGTCAGTCTTTTTATTATAGATTTTTAATATGTATATGAAGTAAAATCACTAGTCAGACCACACATGGAGTACTGTGTACAGTTCTGGGTTCCTGTGAACAAGGCAGACATAGCAGAGCTGGAGAGGGTTCAGAGGAGGGCAACTAAAGTAATAACTGGAATGGGTGGACTACAGTACCCAGAAAGATTATCAAAATTAGGCTTATTCACTTTAGAAAAAAGACGACTGAGGGGAGATCTAATAACTATGTATAAATATATCAGAGGTCAGTACAGAGATCTCTCCCACGATCTATTTATCCCCAGGACTGTGACGTGGGGCCATCCTCTGCGTCTGGAGGAAAGAAGGTTTGTACACAAACATAGAAGGGGATTCTTTACGGTAAGAGCAGTGAGACTATGGAACTCTCTGCCTGAGGAGGTGGTGATGGTAAGTTCACTAAAAGAGTTCAAGAGAGGCCTGGATGTATTTTTGGAGGGTAATAATATTACAGGTTATAGTTACTAGAGAGGGGTCGTTGATCCAGGGAGTAATTCTGATTGCCTGATTGGAGTCGGGAAGGAATTTTTTTCCCTAAAGTGGGGAAAACTGGCTTCTACCTCACAGGGTTTTTTTTGCCTTCCTCTGGATCAACTTGTAGGAAAACAGGCCGAACTGGATGGACAGATGTCTTTTTTTGGCCTTATAAACTATGTTACTATGTTACTATGAAGTAAATTTTGTTGGCGCACAACTCAGGGGACACAATCACATTTTGACTCCTTAGTAACATAAATCATTTTAGCCTTAAGGAAGAGTAACATTTTCCCCCCTTGTGATGCAGCAGTCATATGTCAGGACCGGCAGTCACTGCACCCGTTCTGCTGGTCCTGCCCCTGACTCTGGTGGCAAGGTGGTTGCCCGGGGTCAGGCTTCGTCCGCTATTTCGACAGGCTCCTCCTTCAGCCGGCGGTCTCTGGCTGTGGATGCGAGTCCCAGGCAGGGGACGCGCGCAACAGTCATAAGTGCCAGGGACGTGGCTGGTGCGCACTCTCGCTCGCGGCCTGTTACTGGTCGCCGGAAAACGCGAGCAATATAGTGTCTGTTTATTTTCTGTTCGTTGGTGCCTCATGAGTTAAGTTTTTGTTCCTTGCTTCTCCTCCCAGTCAGCTGGTTGGGTGGGGTCTGCTAGGTATTTAAGGCCCTCTAACTTTTACCTAGCTGCCAGTGTTTGGAGTTTCCTTGCTACTACCTGGTTTGACATTCTTGCTCTGCAGTTTAGACTCTTTATGTTCTTTGACCCTTGGCGTGTTTTTTGACTACTTCTCTCCGCTTGCTGATTTTGTTCCTGACGTACTCTCCTGGTTTTGACGCGGCTTCCTGACTACCCATTTGGTTCTTGTTTGTCTGTCTTGTTTGTCTTCCCATCCCCCGCACTTTTGTTAGTGTATTTCCAGTCTTCAGGTTGTCGGCTCAGGGGTTAGCCTGAGCGGGCAATAGGCAGGGAAAGGGGTTGGGATTAAGCTTAGGGATCACTTACCCCTTATCTGTGTATCCCAGCCCTGACAGAAACACTGGCCCAAAAGAGGCCTGCAACCTGCATACATCCAGCGACGTTCACTCCACCTATGGAGCCTATGTCAGCTATGGTCGCACAGGTCCAGGCCTTGACCAAGTTGGTTCAAGATCTGGCTATCCGCCTTCAGGTTCAGGAAAACATGCATGCTACGGCCCCGGTGCCACCCCCGGCCGTTCAGTCACCTGCACCTGAACCTAAGGTTCCCCTTCCTGACCTTATTCCGGACCTTCTGAATCAGGTTTCTGGGGCCAATTGGTTCTCCAAATTAGATCTAAAGGGAGCGTATAATCTGATTCGGATTCGGGAAGGAGATGAGTGGAAGACTGCTTTTAACACACCACTGGGGCACTTTGAATATCTTGTTATGCCTTTTGGTCTGAGTAATGCCCCGGCAGTCTTCCAAGGTTTTATGAATACCATTTTTCATGATGTTATTGGGGTCTTTATGGTGGTCTATCTGGATGACATCCTGATTTTTTTCTCCAGATCTGCCCACCCATCATGAACATCTTCACTTTGTGTTGTCCCGGTTGCGAAAAAAACTCTTTGTTCGCTAAGTTGGAAAAATGTATTTTTTGTGTGCAAAAGGTTTCATTTCTGGGTTATGTGGTCATGCCTTCCGATGTACAGATGGATCCGTGTAAGGTTCAGGCGATAGCAGAGTGGGTCCGCCCCACTGACTTAAAATCCCTTCAACGGTTTCTAGGTTTTGCCAATTACTACAGAAACTTTATAAAAAACTTTTCTGTAATCGCCAAACCACTCACGGATCTTACCCGCAAGGGGGCTGATCCTAGCAACTGGTCTCCTGCAGCATACTCTGCGTTTCAGGAGCTCAAGAAAGCCTTTTCTACAGCCCATGTGTTGATTCAGCCTGATCTCTCTCAACCCTTCATTGTAGAGGTAGATGCTTCTGAGGTCGGTGTGGGGGCAGTATTATCTCAAGGGTCTTCTGCTCTCACAAACCTCAGGCCATGTGCATTTTTCTCCAAAAAATTCTCTTCATGTGAAAGAAATTATGATATTGGGAATCGCGAGCTCCTTGCCATCAAATGGGCTTTTGAAGTGTGGCGCCATTTTTTGGAGGGAGCTCTTCACCCAGTGACAGTGACCACAGACCATAAAAACTTGGTGTATCTTGATAGTGCAAAACGTCTCAATGCTCGTCAGGCCAGATGGGCCTTGTTTTTCTCACGTTTTAATTTTGTTGTTACCTACCGACCGGGTACGAAAAATGTTAAAGCTGATGCTTTATCCCGGAGTTTCGGTATTCCTGAGGGTTCGGAGTCTGAGTCTGGTAACATTTTACCTCCAGGTATTGTACTGGCAGCTGTCTCCTCTCACCTCTTCTTGCTGAACAAAATTCTGCTCCGAAAGACCTTCCGGAAGGCAAATTGTTTGTTCCCATGTTTTGCCTTTTGAGAGTGTTAGAGGAGACACATTGTTCAGTGCTAGCAGGTCACCCAGGTGTTTGGGGAACCTTAGAGTTACTGAAAAGAAATTATTGGTGGCCACGTATGCATACTGACGTTTATGCTTTTGTTCAGGCTTGTCAAGTCTCTGCGCGGGGAAAGATCCCCAGGAGACGTCCTGAGAGACCTCTTCTCCCGCTCCCAGTGCCAGACAAACCCTGGTCTAACATTTCCATGGACTTTGTTACCGATTTGCCACCATCCCAGGGGTGCACTGTCATTTGGGTGGTGGTGGATCGGTTCTCTAAAATGGGTCATTTCATTCCGTTGAGAAAACTGCCATCAGCGGAAGAATTGGCTGATCTGTTTATCCAGCATGTGGTTCGTCTCCATGGTATTCCTGATGAGGTGGTATCCGACAGGGGGGTACAATTTGTGGCTAAGTTTTGGCGAGCTTTCTGTTCGAAATTAGAAGTTAAATTGTCCTTTTCTTCTGCCTTTCACCCTGAAACCAGTGGGCAGACGGAGAGGATGAATCAGGAGCTGATCCAGTACCTTCGTCTCTTTATCTCTAACTGTCAGCATCAAAGGGCCTCATATCTCCCGCTAGCTGAATTTGCTATCAACAATCACACTAGTTCATCCACACTCACATCACCCTTTTACTGTAATTATGGTTTTTACCCCAGGTTTTCTTTCTCATCGTGTTCTGTTTCTAATACTCCTCGGGAAGAATCCATAACTAACCAACTGTGCACAGTGTGGTCACGAGTTCAGCAGAACTTGAAAAAATCACAAAGCCAAATGGTCCACCATTCCAGGAATAAACATACTGTCTCTGAAACCTTTGTTGTGGGTGATAAAGTCTTGTTGTCTACTAAAAACCTCAAATTGAAAGTCCTGTCTCTGAAATTTGCTCCTAGGTTCATCGGTCCTTTTGTCATAACTCATGTGTTTAATCCGGTATCTTTCAAGGTTGCATTGCCCCCTGAATGGCGGGTCCACAATACTTTTCATAAAAATCTGCTAAAGCGCTATGTTGACCCTGTTGTACCCCTCCCTGACCCTCCCTCTCCGTCTGTTGTGGATGGAGATCTTGAGTATGAGGTGGAGAGGGTTCTGGACTCTAGGTTGGTGAGGAATTCCCTTCAGTACCTCATCCATTGGAAGGGATTCGGTCCAGAAGATAGATCTTGGGTCCCTGCTAGGGATGTGCATGCACCCCGCTTAGTGAGATTGTTTCACCAGAGTCATCCTTCTAAACCATCTCTGAGTTCTAAGGGTCCGGAGGCCCCTCCTGGAGGGGGGGGTACTGTCAGGACCGGCAGTCACTGCACCCGTTCTGCTGGTCCTGCCCCTGACCCTGGTGGCGAGGTGGTTGCCCGGGGTCAGGCTTCGGGACGCGCGCAACGGTCATAAGTGCCAGGGACGTGGCTGGTGCGCACTCTCGCTCGCGGCCTGTTACTGGTCGCCGGAAAACGCAAGCAATATAGTGTTCGTTGGTGCCTCATGAGTTAAGTTTTTGTTCCTTGCTTCTCCTCCCAGTCAGCTGGTTGGGTGGGATCTGCTAGGTATTTAAGACCCTCTAACTTTTACCTAGATGCCAGTGTTTGGAGTTTCCTTGCTACTACCTGGTTTGACATTCTTGCTCTGCAGTTTAGACTCTTTATGTTCTTTGACCCTTGGCGTGTTTTTTGACTACTTCTCTCTGCTTGCTGATTTTGTTCCTGACGTACTCTCCTGGTTTTGACGCGGCTTCCTGACTACCCATTTGGTTCTTGTTTGTCTGTCTTGTTTGTCTTCCCATCCCCTGCACTTTTGTTAGTGTATTTCCAGTCTTCAGGTTGTCGGCTCAGGGGTTAGCCTGAGCGGGCAATAGGCAGGGAAAGGGGTTGGGATTAAGCTTAGGGATCACTTACCCCTTATCTGTGTATCCCAGCCCTGACATCATAACTTTTTAATTTTTCTTCTAATTCTTTTATTTTGTGAGATTAGTTTTAGGTTTTTTAGGAACCACTTGTGGTTATACATAGTGTATTAAATAACTTTTCTTATTATTATTTTTAGGAGGAAAGATAAAAAAAAACTGAAATGTCTGTATTGTTTTGTGAAATTTATTTACGGTGTTCACTGTGTGATATAAATAACATAACTTTGTACGATGATACCATACAGAGGCAGCTGAGCTAAACTTGACGGTGAATGCATTAAGTAAAGAATGGCAAGAAAACGTTAACTAACTTCTCAATGGATTTCAATGGCTTTTGTCATGAGATAAGAAGATAACACTTTGATGTGTTATGAGAGTCAGTTTTAGCTCGGCTATATCTTTATCTCTGGATTGGTAGCAGATTTGTCTTGTTTGAAATCTGACATTCCAAGCTTCCAAACAATACCAGAATCACAGCATTATCCTCACTACATCAGAAGATATCGCTGTTAGAAATTGGGATGGCAGTGAATGCAGCTGAAAGTGAAAGTAAATGCAGATTTTACTGCATTTAAACCGGACTCAATTTCTAACATAGATATCTCCTGCTGATGTTGTGCTAATGCTGTGATTCTGGTCTTGTAGGAAAGCTTGGAATGCCAGGCCCATGTCTCTAACTGCTACTTTGCCAAATTTAAAAAAGTGGCAAAGTAACTGCAAAATTGATCCAGTGATAGTGGCAACTAATCCAACAAAAATAAACCCTTACATAGCTCAATTGAGAGAAAATAAAAAAAATATATATATGATTCTCAGAAAATAGCTGTACTGGTACCTCAAAGGCTGTTTGAAAGCATCATAACGTTTGTAAACCAATCCATCAAAATCTGGGCTGCAAAGGCAAAAGGTGGTCTGTCTCTCCTAAACCCTGCAGCATACCCAAACAGCAGTTTATGTCCACCTCTATGGCATTTCTATACCCAGTAGAACCCACGTAACAATGTAAGGGATTTAGCAACATATTGAACACCGAATTGCCATATCTGAGGAAAACTTGCAGATTTCATTTTAAAACGTCCCTGCTTATTCATATCTGCAAAATACCTGTGTTTTCAAAATACTAACTCCACCCATGATCAACAACTTCCACTGGGTTTTCCACTGTACGGGTACCTCAGGGTCTCTGCAAATGTGATGTATGCCTGAAAACCATTACAGCAAAATCTGTGCTTGAAAAGGCAAATGGCACTCATTCTCTTCTGAGCCCTACTGTGTGCCCTTCCAGCAGCTAATACCTACAATTATGGCATTTCCATACCCAGTAGAACTCGCCTATCAATATAAAGGGTGTGGTGTGTGTCTCAGATGGCATTAACTGGGCGCAACATATTGGACACTGAAATGCCAAATATATTGAAAAATTGCAATTTTCATTTTCCATAGTCCGCTGCGCATTAACTTCTGCAAAGTACCTTTGGCATTCCACTTAATACCACTGAATACCTTGAGGGGCATAGTTTTCCAAGATGAAGTCAGTTCTCAGGGGTTCGATAATTTATTATTTCACCCCAGAACCTATACAATAATCATTACGATCATTGAGTTTCTTTTACTCCTGAGCCCTTTTGTATGTCCAAGCAAAATATTAGGGCCAAAACCAGAAAGCACTGCATAATCATAAGAGAGTTTACTTTTAACGCTGGCCCACAATGGGCGCAAGATATGGGGCACTGAAATATTTGCTTTTGCACCATCTGTTCTGAATTCATTTTTGCAAAACACCTGTGGAGTGAAAATGCTCACTACAACTCTTGGTAAATTCTGTGACTGGTGTGGTTTCTAGAATCAAGTCACTCGTCTCTACTTCTAAGGTTTTCTGGTGCCAGGAAATCCATCAGTTTGTTGGAAATTATACCTGTCTGATTACCTTGATACACAATAGCCCTTTGTTTCTGGAGTAGTTGAATCTACAATCATGTTAAACTGTAATATCTCCCCAACGGGGACAGGGTCTCCCTTTTATAATTCTCCCTGTCTATGGCCAAAATACTGGAGACATTATTGGAACTTATGACCTTATGATTTGTTTGATATTTCTAAGAGACCCATTGCCTTTCTATTAAAGAGTTATTCCCATCATTGACAATGGGGGCATATCGTTAGGACCACCTAACCGCTGGGACCCGCACCTATATCGAGTACGGAGCCACCAAAGTGAAGGAAGGCGCATGCGCCGCAGCCCTCCATTCATTTCTATGGGGCCGGAGAAAATAGCCGAGCACTGGCTCGGCTATTTCCGTCGGCTACATAGAAATGAATAGGATTGGTGGCCGCACATGCGCAGTGCGCTCCCATTCATTTCTATGGGAGCAGCGGGGAGCTGCGTCTGGTGGTGGCTGGACCCCGGGAAACCCGGGATCCTCCAGGCGCAGCGCTCCCCGCTCCATTCTCAATATAGAGGGACCCGCACCTATCAGACAATGGGGGCATATCCTAGCGATATGCCCTCATTGTCTAAGATGGGAATACCTCTTTAAGAAATGACAGGTTTTGTATGTTGCGCTATGAGATGGAGGATGCAAGAGGAGGATGCAACTAACTTATGATGAGCTGTGCACTTCGTCATAAATTGGGCAATATCAAATGCCGGTCTATAATAAATTCCCCCTCATGCCTGGTTTATCAGTGCATTTCCTGGTGACAGATTCCCTTTAAAGGTATATTCCAGAGAAAGTTGTCCCTTCACAGGGGATAACTTTAAGATCTATGAGGGTCCTACAGCTGGGAACCCCACCGAGAACAGAGGCCAGTACCCCATGGAACCCACCTGAAATGGGTGGAGCAGATGGTTGGAAATGTGCTCCTCTGCTCCATTAATTTCTATGGGAGCACGAGAGATAGCCGAGTGCTGTACTCAGCTATCTCCATCTCTCCTATAGAAATGAATGACACACTTCTGATCAGCTGCTCCATCCATTTCAGGGGGCTCCACAATCTATGGGGACCCTGCTGGGAAGACTCCCTCTATAACGTGTCAGAGAGGGATCGCCTTGCTCTATGAGTAGAACGAATTTAGTCAGCTCGCCATCCCTGGCACAGCATCTTCAGTGTACATGGAGAATCCAGTCATTAGGGGATATAGCGCCATTTTTAAAACATACCACTAATTGAAAACATCTTTAAAATGCACAATACATGACCACATCATGGTAGAATTCAGTCTATAAAACTGGACAATACATAGAAAAGCACTCCTGGGCAACGTGTTTCAGGCCTGCTGGTCTTTTTTCACAGCCATAGACAATAGGTCATAAAAAAGACCAGCAGGTCTGAAACACGTTACCCAGGGGTGGTTTTCTAGTGTCTGAATGTATAGAATAAATTTTACCTTTACGTGTGGTCATGTGTATTGCATTTTAAAGATTTTTCAAAGTAAAGTGGTATCTTTTAGAGATGGCGCCATAACCTACGTGGCTCTTTTTATCTGAAATGCAGGAAATGATGTCAGACGCCACTGCTGGGAAACAGTTGTAATTACACTGCATCACAGCTATAATCTAGACGGCATGTATTTAAACATTGAAGAGGTTGTAGAGCTCACACAAGTGCCACGATCCTTTGAAACAGCTTATTGGCGGGGCTGCCAAGAGTCAGACCCCGCTGATCCAATATTGATGACCCATCCTGAGGATAGGTTATCAATATACTGACACTGAACAATCCCTTTAAGTGTGAAAAGCCAGACAGTTTCACAGGTAAAAAAAAACTGCAGTTTAATAAAACAAATAAACAAATAAATAATAGCTGGCACTCCCACTCATCACCTGTCCAACAGCAACGTACAAAAATGTACAAAATACTCTTTTGTTAATAAAAAATAAACATAGTTCATAAAATATCTTAACATGATTGTAAAATATCATGCTTAATATAGCAATCCATGTATATATTGATTAGTTAGTGTGCACACTTATTTAAAAAAGGATAATCCGCAGGATCCTTGCAATTGTAAATACCCTGTTTCCAATTACCAGCAACTGGTGAGCCACTGAATATATTATATATGCTGTAGGTACAAATCTGCAGACAGATGCCCTTTAATAATAACAACCAGTACACACTTCCAACCATCCATTCTGAATCTGTCTAAGGCACCTCATCTAGCCTCATCTAACCGGTGACCTGCTTTCTATTAAAGGGGTTGTTCAACTAAAAATATTTAACATTTTTTAAACCAGCAACTGGATCTGAATTCTTTTGTAATTGCATGTAATTAAAAATTTAGCCACTGAGGTATTCAATAAAATGTATCTGTATAGCGCCACCTGCTGTTTGTACTTTTTTTTATTTCCTTGTCCTGCTCACTGTGATGGCAGCACATGCTCAGTTTCATCCTCCACTTGCCTCCTGAGCTGTGATAGGCAGAGCTGAGACACGCCCCCTGAGCTGCAGCAGACAAGACATTCCCCTTGAGCTGTCTGCTTGATATAAATCTAGCAAAGCAATGATTGGGGAGATTTCTGGATCCATGTGAGGTACAGGGCTGGTTCTAGCTTTGTTAGAAAGAGACTAAGAGACTGTCCTTTACTACTGTATATGATGTCTGATTTTCATTTTTTACATTATTCATGGGATAACCCCTTTAACAAGAACCCCAAAACAACTGTCAGCATGTGGGTCACTCTTTCTTTTGAAAGAGTCTCCGGCTTAGCTGATGAGCTAATTTGCATACTTTTTTAACCACAGAGCATTGCTTTGAAAATAAGTCTCCATACTAGGTCTCTTCAATGAGAATCAGTACCCCACCGAATAAAGTTAGAGAGAAAGACTAACATGTTGGTTGGATGAAAGATAAAAAATATAAAATAATACAGCCGGATAGCCTGGAATAAAACCTAGGATCATAATGTGCTTGTACATGTCAGAAGAATATGTTGCGCCTAACATCTGTACTATGTAAATTTGGGTGAACATATGCACAAAGTTTCTTTCAAGCACTGCCTTTGGTGAAATACCAACCACTCCATTTACTTTTTAATATACCCAAAACCTTCAGGCAAGTGAAACTAATGTGCTGCTTTAATTCAAGCATCCCTTGTGAAGTCCCACAAAATGTATATTCTCTTAGCAGCGAGGAAAACGAATCTATGAATATCAATGAGAAGCACATAGCGTTTTTTCAGTGAGGAGCCATAAGAGTTAATGGGATAATGCACGTCTGCTAGTGTTAATTACCTATACTTTCCATGGAAATGTGTGCCAGTTGTACGAGTCAAAAGACATTGATGAAAGCAAATTGGTGAAATGCAAATCATGGATGAAACAGTCACAGTAGATGGTAAAATATGAGAGTGCGGATAAAGTGTGTGTTCAGTCCAATTAACTGCGCTCTACAGCTCGCTCCTGTTATAAAGGGATCACGTGATGTTTAGTGTTCAAGGTGGTACAAATAGAAACACCTGAATAAACAGAAACCGGTGGTTGGGAACGCCATCCTGTGTGTGGCATGCTGCTGAGGAGAAGGGGACAAATATGTGAAGGGCAGTATCCAACATCGTGGCCATTTTGCATGTCATCATCTTGGAACCAAATTACTATTTTCAAATGGGAAGATGTGCATGTGACATGTATCTGAGAAGAAAGGGGTGCAATAGAGCTCTTAACAAGCTCTGCCTCTAATACCACCAGATGTAAGGCAGCTATCCTATAATTCCAGAGGAGCATGTATGGCCTTTAAGTCTCCTCATGCCAATTAAGGCACTCTCCCCAAATATACTACCACACAAATCCTGACTTAGGCCTCTCACCCAGTTAAGCCAATGATCTCTTCTCTGCACTGATGAGGGGCAATTACCCTAAAACAAGTGTCAGCAGATGAGGCGCTGGCTTATTTAATATACAAGTTATGTCTCAAGACCTATTTAAAGGGTTGAACATTGACTTGCTGCCTTACATCTGGTGGCATCAGAGAGCTTGCTAAGAACTCATTTACATCCTTTCTTCCCAAAATTCCAGAGGAGCATGTATGGCCTAAAAGTCTCCTCAAGCTGATTAAGACGGTCTCTCCCCAAGGAGAGGTAGTACCCCCCAAATTCAAAAACTATGTATCTGAGACATACCTTTACTTCTTGCAAAGTTATTAACAATTTTCTTCTTGTTACTAGATATGGGTGTGACATTAAATAGGAGGAGAGGACACAGATACTAATGATCTCTGGAGAGAGCAGTTCCCACGTCATTGCAGTGGAATTTAATGCTTGGCACTCTAACAGAACACCCATCCACCATGGCATAGTTAGCAGATTGACAATTTTCACCGAACAAGTTCTCTGTTAAACCTGCCAAAAAGTGGACATAAGAAAACTGCCACAGATGAAGCAATAACAATGGCCGTCCTGGTGTCCTTCAGCAAGAATATTGTATCACCCAACATCTGTCACAGGAGAGAGAGGTGAGTCAAACCACCATCGGGTGGATACTGGCTACATACAAATCGCATCTGTACAAGATCCAGTTGCTGCATCATCTCAATGAGGACGATCCCAATCTGCGTGTTGAATTTGCGGAATGGGTGTCACAGCAATTGCAACAGGACCCATATTTCACAGAGCAAACTTCTCTGTCAACGAGGTGAACAAACAAAACTGGTCTAACACATGTTGGCCCTGGGCAGATCCCTCCAAGATAGTTGGCGCACAGAAAGTCATGGTGTGATGTGTGGGGAACGAAGATAGTGGGCAACCATCATTGTGTGGCAAAGATTTTAAACTTTAAAACCATTTTAAAACATGGATCCGAAGTCAGCTTTGGTACCGACTGGTACCAAATCCGACTTCGGATCCATGTATTATAATGGTTTTAAAGCTTAAAAATGAAATCTCGAAGTTATTTGCCAGTCCTGCGAGACTTTGGTGATAACTTTGCCAAAGTCCATACATTTGAATGGTGTATGGAGGTGAATCTCCGCACAGCATTCAAACGAAGTTTTGAATGAATCAACTTTGGATTCACTAAACACTAATTTAAACTTTTGGGTTTTCATTAGCTATAAGCCATAATCATCAACATTAAAAGACATAGCAGGCCTCTCTGTAACTTCGGCTCATCCGGCTCCAGTTCTAAATGTAAGACAGCTTCCAAGCTTATGTCAAAATAGCTGTGTATGGACATAAGTTAGTTAACATTGGCAGTTTTTGTTAGGTTGCCATGAAGAACTGCCAGCCCCGCCTCCTCTGGTAAGTTAGAGTCTTAGCGGAACGGAGCTAGAGACTGTTCCTGTATGTGTGAGCTCCTTCCAAGTAGGCCCAAAGAGAAGCCTCATCCAGGAAAGACCATTCCTGAGAATCTCCCAAAGAGCAATCTAAGAGGTGATCCCTGAGGAAAAGAGAACAGACAGCCACAGAACCATCAAGGCCATGTACTGGATTCAGATAGTAAGGTACCGCTCGTTTATGTCATTAAGACTTTACTGCCTGTAAAAAGGGTTAATTGCCTTCGGCACACAGTTTGGGAATTGCAGATTGAGTGAGAACAGGATTGCAGACCTGTGATTATTTGGACAGATTACAAAGTGTCGCCGAACTTTTCCTAAGATTGGTATATTCGACTAATACATTTGTTGTATTTGCGCACAAAGTATACGTTGTTATGTGTTATTAGCGAACATTCGCGCACTAATAACGAACACTCTTTTAAAAAATGTACGCAACTTCTTAGAAGATGTACGCATGAGCGTACAAATCAGCGTACTATTGTCTACGCGTTTACGTAATACGCAGGCACGTACGACAAGAGGCCGCGGCGTGCACTCCTCAGAGGCAGAGCGAATTTTAGAAAATGGCATCCAGGCGATCCTCATCATTTAGCTCTGCTGCACTGCTGAAATACATAGTCCGGCTGATGGACCGCCAGGATTACGATTTACGATGGCACACACCGCCACCCGAACCAGCATAAAAAGGAGGTGATCCAGCAGGCGATCTGAGGCTTGCGTCATCGTTTCGACACCTTGCGGACCCCGGGCCAGATCCAGTGTAAATGGTCAGATCTGAAATCCCCCTCAGAGGCAGTATGTATATTTGAGGTAGAACAAGTGAGGTGCTGTCTATCCGGCTAAGTGCATAGTACAACCATCCACCATACAATAAAGTGAATATGAGGACCCATTGCGGTACCTGTAAAGAAATACACACAATGGGCAATATACTTGAAAACGTTGCTGAAAGGTAAAAACATTAGTGCAAACAATCCAGTGCAAACAATATAGTGCAAATACATTATATGTATAATGTAAACATTTTAAATATCACCTACCTAGTATGCTCACGGACACTTTTAAGTCTCTTTTCTTCTGACGCTTGTCATAGAACTGGAACAGAGTTCCAAACTAATCCATAACCTTTATCAACCATGCTTGATAAAGGATATGGATTGGCCGAAACGTTGCACGGGCACTTTCAGTGGCCACACCTGTTTGTACATTTTTATGGACCCTGCGTAATAAAAGGTATAGCCTTTTTCAAGATAATGCTGCCGTCCTGTGTGAATTGTGGATTATACTAAGGACTAAGAGATTCGTTGGTCCTGGACGTGCTGCTGCATTTGTGAGGTCGTTGGGAGGCCATATTGGTGCTGCTCTCAACTTGTATTTCCACAGAATAAGGTTGTCATGGGGAAAAAATTGCATTGTTTTTTAATGTCATCCCCAAACATAATGTTTACCATTTTCATATACAAGATAAGGTGAAATAAATGGTGATATTAAAACACAAAGGATGCCTTGAAAAAATGAGCCCTCATGTGGCTCTAAAAATGGAAAATTAAAGTTATGGCTCTTGGAAAGCAGTAAAGAAAAAAAGGAAAGCACAGAAAATGAAAATTTGTGCAGTCCTTGAATGGGATCTCTGGCTTTTTGAAAATGTTTGACCATGTGCTGCTTTGTAGACACATCACTGCTGGGGGCAGTCATTAGCAAGCAAGGAGCGGAGCATAACAAATGTAACAATGGACTGAAGGCACCTGTACCGAGCGTTGGGGAATGGTTAAATAGGTCCACTGTAGAGGGAGAGGAGGCCAAATACCCCTTTAAAGGGTTAATATTTATAGTTGTACAATGGTTAGTAAAGTGAAAATGGATACACAACATAATAGAGATGAGCAAGCACTAAAATGCTCGGGTGCTCGTTATTCGAGTCGAACTTTTCCCGATGCTCGGGTGCTCGTTTCGAATAACGAACCCCATTGAAGTCAATGGGAGACTCGAGCATTTTTGCAGGGGACCAGGGCTCTGCCTAGGGAAGGCTGGGTGAAAACCTGGAAACCTCAGAAAATTATGGAAACACCACGGAAATGGACAAGAAACAGCAGGGGCAGCATGCATGGATGCCTCTGAGGCTGCCTAATCCCACCATTACCCCAAATTCTCCTAGTGGGGCATGTGTGGTATCGATTCTTCTCAGTTTAAAATCGTATACGTCCCCTATCTTGGGACCATATATTTCAGGGATTTTTCAAACACAGAAAAGGAAAAAGAGCTTGCTCTGGCCAGGGGAGTGTCTTTTCTACTGCAGCTAAGGGGACGTGTCCATGCTCTGCCTATCACAGGTCAGGAGGCAATTAAAAGAAGAACCAAAAAAAAATCAGTACAATATCTAATACGTCCCCTATCCGGGTAAATTGTTTGGAGAGAGGGCCTGTAGGTGGGGGGCAGGCTGGGGGGAAGGAGGTTTCGCTGGAAGAGCCAGAGGAGTGCCCCCTGGGCTAGCGTGTGTGGTGGTAACAACAGCCGGATGGATTTGGAAAAACTTTAGCATCAACCGGTACGGTATGTATTCTTCTGAGTTTAATACCGTATACGTCACCTATCCGGAAAAATAGTTTGGAGAGAGAGAAAGAGAGGAAAAAGACGTGCAGTATGGAGCAATTACACGGAAACTATTAGATTAGGCAGACTTGGTCTGCTTAATTGCAACCCATGCAAATGAGAGAAAGAGAGGAAAATTACGTATTTTTAAAAGTGACGTTCAGTATAGATCAAGTGTGGTATGTGTTCTATGTATACTACTCAGTTTAATAGCGTATGTGGCAGCTATCCGGAAAAATAGTTTGGAGAGAGAGAAAGATAGGAAAAAGACGAAAATTGTTTGGAGAGAGGGCCTGTAGGTGGGGGGGCAGGCTGGGGGGAAGGAGGTTGAGCTGGAAGAGCCAGAGGAGTGCCCCCTGGGCTAGCGTGTGTGGTGGTGACAACAGCCGGATGTAGTTAGAATGACGACGCAGGACCCCAACTTAAACATTTAGCATCAACCGGTACAATTGCCAATTATGAGCTCGATCAAGTGTGGCATGACTTTTTAGATGGAGATTGCATGTGGTCACGTATTCCCTGGAACACCATAGTCACCCCTTCTCTCATGTGCTACCCCAGAACATTCTCTGCCCCAATTCGCAAGACCTTTTGCAGTCTCCGTGTGCTGACAGTGGGGATTTACCAGTGTTGTCTGAAGAGGTGGTGGACAATGGCGAGACACAGGTGTTGGGGGGTGAGGTAGTTGTATGGGAAGCAAGTTACAGTGGGGACTCCTTGGGGGGACTTTCTCATGATGGGACAGATTCAACTTGGGTGGATCAGGCACAGGAACAGATCAATTTTTCTTTTTTTTTGCGTTTATTTAACTTTTATTTAGCACAAATAATCACAGAGATATTTATTAGTTCTCTTCGCTGCGCAGTCTGGCGTTGGGGTTCGTCACTTTGATGGCGAGCTGTGCCGCTCTCTCCACAATGGTCTTTAGGCTCTTTGAGGAGACATTGTGGGCGATTTCTGCACAGAAGGACTTGTTGCTCATCAACAGAACCTCGAGCTCCTTGACATTGTGGACCAGGAATTTGCGGAACCCTGTGGGCAGCATGTGTTTGGTCTTCTTGTTGCTACCGTACCTAATGTTGGGCAATATAGATACGCAGGTAATATTATTTTTCACACCTATCCCAAAAAATTTTTTTACGCAGTTTGCGCAAATAAAACTGGAAACTGGAACTGGAGAGAGGGCCTGTAGGTGGACCTCCAGAAAAATTGTTCGGAGAGAGGGCCTGTAGGTGGACCTCCGGAAAAATTGTTTGGAGAGAGGGCCTGTAGGTGGACCTCCGGAAAAATTGTTTGAAGAGAGGGCCTGTAGGGGGCCCTCCTGAAAAATTGTGGTAAAAGAGTGCCAGTTGGACCTCTAAAAAATGGCGTTTTTTTAGTCAGCGTTAGGCAAAGACGACATGGAGGAGGAGGAGTAGAGAAGAGGAATCAGATACATAAGTAATGTTAATCTTTAGCTGCTTTCCCCCGGAGGAGATTTGAATTCTGGTGAAATCCAGGCTTTGTTCATTTTAATACGCGTCAGCCTGTCGGCGCTGTCAGTTGACAGGCGTGTACGCTTATCGGTGATGACGCCACCAGCTGCACTGAATACCCGCTCTGACAGCACGCTAGCGGCAGGGCAGGCCAGCACCTCCAAGGCGTACAGCGCCAGTTCAGGCCACGTGTCCAGCTTTGAAACCCAGTAGTTGTATGGAGCAGAGTGATTGGTCCGGACGTTGGTATGGTCAGCTAGGTACTCCCTCACCATCTTTCTGTACAGCTCCCCCCTACTCTGCCTAGACTGGGGACAGGTGACAGTGTCTTGCTGGGGTGACATAAAACTGGCAAAGGCCTTGGAGAGCGTTCCCCTGCCAGTGCTGGACAAGCTGCCTGCTCGGCTCTTCTCCCCCGCTACTTGGCCCACAGAACTATGCCCTCTGCCGCTAGCGGCGTCAGATGGGAAGGATTGTTTCAGCTTGTGCACCAGGGCCTGTTGATATCTATTCACTCTCATACTCCTTTCCTCTGCAGGGATGAGAGTGGAAAGGTTCTGCTTGTACCGTGGGTCCAGGAGAGTGAACACCCAGTAATCAGTGTTTGAAAAAATGCTTGTAACGCGAGGGTCACAGGATAGGCAGCCTAACATGAAGTCTGCCATGTTCGCCAGAGTCCCAACATGTAAGAATTCCCTCTCCTCACTGGCCCGACTCTCCATTTCCTCATCCTCCTCCAAGTCCTCCTCTTCAGCCCATACACGCTCAAGAGTTAAGGACTGAGCACTGGTACCCTCTTCTGTCTCGCCAACATTCTGCTCCTCTTCCTCCTCATCTCCCTCCTCCGATACGAGCTGAGAAACAGACCGGAGGGTGCTCTGGCTATCAAGCGACGTATCTTCCTCCACCGTCTCTTGTGACAAGCGCAAAGCATCCGACTTCATGCTGAGCAGTGAGTTTTTCAACAGGCAAATCAGCGGGATGGTGAGGCTAATAATGGCGTCATCGCCGCTGACCATCTGTGTTGACTCCTCAAAGTTGCTCAACACCTGGCAGATATCAGACATCCACGTCCACTCCTCATTGTAGACTTGAGGAATCTGACTGACCTGACTACCAGTTCTGGTGGAAGTTGACATCTGGCAGTCTACAATCGCTCTGCGCTACTGGTAAACTCTGGATAACATGTTTAATGTTGAATTCCATCTCTTGGGCACGTCGCACAACAGTCGGTGAGCGGGCAGTTGTAGGCGGCGCTGCGCTGCCCTGAGAGTGGCAGCATCTGTGGTCGACTTGCGGAAATGCGCACAGATGCGGCGCACCTTGGTGAGCAAATCAGACAGATTGGGGTATGTCTTGAGGAACCGCTGAACTATGAGATTGAACACGTGGGCCAGGCATGGCACATGTGTCAGTCTGCTGAGTTGCAGAGCCGCCACCAGGTTACGCCCGTTGTCACACACAACCATGCCTGGCTTGAGGTTCAGCGGTGCCAGCCACACATCGGTCTGCACAGTGATGCCCTGTAACAGCATTTGGGGGGTGTGCCTTTTGTCACCTAAGCTGGCGCTTACCCACGGCACTGCTGCTGCGCCTAGAGCTACTGACTGAAGGCGCCGTGCCCACGGATGGTAATTCGGAGGAGGAGGTGGAGGAGGAGGAGGGGTCGGAGGAGGAGGCATAGTACATCTGAGAGACCGTGACCGAAGTAGGCCCCGCAATCCTCGGTGTGGGCAGTACATGAGCGGCCCCAGGGTCAGTCTCGGTCCCAGCCTCCACCAAGTTAACCAAATGTGCCGTCAGTGAGATGTAGTGTCCCTGCCCGGCAGCACTTGTCCACGTGTCTGTGGTTAGGTGGACCTTCTCAGAAACAGCGTTGGTCAGGGCACGGAGGATGTTCTGTGACACGTGCTGGTGTAGGGCTGGGACGGCACATCGGGAAAAATAGTGGCGGCTGGGGACTGAATACCGAGGGGCAGCCACCACCATGAGATTGCGAAAGGCCTCGGTCTCTACCTGCCTATAGGGCAGCATCTCCAGGCTCAGCAATTTGGAGATGTGGACGTTGAGGGCTTGGGCATGTGGGTGGGTGGAACTGTATTTCCTCTTGCGCTCCAGCGTCTGCTGTAAAGACAGCTGAACGCTGCGCTGGGACACATTGGTGGACACTGTGGAGGATCGTGGAGGCAAAGGTGTGGTTTTCCGGCGGGAGGCGCTCGTGCCGGGGTCCTGGGCAGGTGGTTCCATTGAGTGGGGTGTTTAGCACTCATATGCCTGCGCATGCTGGTGGTGGTTAGGCTAGTAGTGGTGGCACCCCTGCTGATCCTGGTGTGGCACAGGTTGCACACCACAGTCCGTCGGTCATCCTCACTTTCTTTAAAAAACCTCCAGACTTGCGAACATCTAGGCCTCGCCACGGGAGCTTCACTACGTGAAACAGTTGCTGCTGATGCACCAGCTCTGGCCCTGCTTCTCCCTCTGGCCACACCACTGCCTCTTACAACCTGTTCTGGTGCAGCACTCGCCTCCGCCTCAGAAGCACTGTCTTCACTCGGCATATCAACCCAGCTTGGGTCAGTCACCTCGTCATCCTCCGATTCCTCAGTCTGCTCCCCCCTCGGACTTCCTGCCCTGACAACAACTTCACCACTGTCTGACAACCGTGTCTCCTCATCGTCCGGCACCTTTTTACAAACTTCTTCCACTAACTCAACATTGTCATCATCATTATCACCCACAGACTGCGACAGTTGGAAAACGTGGGCATCGGGAACGAGGTCAGCAGCAACCTGAGAAGTGGTTTGTGACTCTGGGAAGGGTCCAGAAAACAGTTCCTGAGAGTATGCCGGATCGCATTCCAAATTTTCCTGGGAGGGGGCAGACTGGGGGGAAGGAGGTTGAGGTGGAGGAGCCAGAGGAGTGCTCCCTTGGGTAACGTGGGTGGACTGCGTGGAAGACTGACTGGTGGACAAATTATTTGAAGCATTGTCCGCAATCCACGACATCAGCTGTTCGCACTGTTGTGGTTTCAACAGTCCTCTACCACGTGTCCCTGTAAGTTGAGACATGAAGCTACATGAAGCAGCCTTCCCCTGCTCCCTCATCAGCAGGTACTGTCTCACCCTGCCCAGGACCATGGCCTCTGCCCCCTGCAGTAATTGAATGCCCACGCCCACGCCCTCGACCCTTAGCCCTGGGGTTCAACATTTTCAGTATATAAGTGTATTATATAAAAAATAAAAAATAAATGGGCCTGCTGTACTGAAACCCACAAACTTGTTCAGTCTGGTTTAATTAGGTGACGTACAAAAAGTGTCACCTGGACAGAAAATACGGATAGGAGTGAGTGTAATGAACTGTGACACACAGAATGGTTCCACGCAGCTGTGTGAAATGGATTTGTATCACTGAGCTAAAACAACTAAAAAACTATTAAAAAAAAAATTTTTTTTTGGAGTTTTGTTTTATTGGGAACGTGACGTGCAGAAACTATCGTAGAGCTAACTGACACCCTACTGACGGTGGCTATTTAGACTGCGACCCAGACAAATGTCGCACAGAGATTTTTGAGATCAAGCGATATACGTGACAGGCAGCAAAAGACTTGGTTGTATTAAGTGACGTACAGAAAGTGTCACCTGGACAGAAAATACGGATTGGAGTGAGTGGACAGCTGAACTGTTACACACAGAATGGTTCGACACTGCTGTGTGAAATGGATTTGTATCACTGAGATATAACATTAAATAAAAGGGGGGTTATATGTGGCGATAGCTACACTACTAGTGCCAGCCAGCCAGCCAAGCCAGGAGACAAAAAAAAATGTCTTGTAGCCCTTAGAAGGGCTGTTGGGTTCTTTGTGGGTGATTCCTGCCTGACAGAGAACTAAATGCAGGCCCTAACACTCTCCCAGAAACTCAGCAGCTCTATCCCTAACGACATCCAGACAGCATCTGAGCTGAGCACCGCGGCCAGTCACTAGTATATTCCAGGGTCACCTGATCAGGCCAGCCAACCCCTGCTATCGACATGTAAGGGCCCCACGTGATGCTGGGTGTACCGCAGAGTCTCCTGGCTTGTGATTGGCTGAGTTTTTAGGCGCCAAAAATGCACGATGCGGAAGTTGCCATTTCCTCGAGCATGGCGAGATACTCATCCGAGCAGCGAGCACTTACGAGTACCCTAATACTCGAACGAGCACCAAGCTCGCACGAGTATGCTCGCTCATCTCTAATAATAATACTAAAGAGGTACATAACAGTTTAGAAACAGAAGTCTCATGAAGACAACCATGATGATACACTAAAGTATTTGGTAGGGGTCCAAGGAAGAGTAATTGGTTAGTGTCTCAGGCATATTCAAAATTCATATATCAGTAAAACATACAAAACATCAAGTCAAACATATGGCATACTGGACAGATCATAAAGAAGGCAAAATACTGTATGAATACCCTAAAATAATGTTGGCTGCAAACATAGAGAACAGGATCCCATCTGGCGTAAGCTAAGAGTATCTAGGACTGCCCCTACATATGTGTCATCCTTATCACCATAAAGGTACATACTAGTAGAAAATATGCACTTAATCAGTACCCATAAGTGCTGATGGATCTATATTTTATAGACTATGTATACCTTTGTGGGCAATTTTTTTTGTTATTGCATTGTACTCATTTTGAGCTACACATCATTTTTTCAATTGATCTTTATTAAAAATATGGAATTCTTTTTTGAGTACAAAGCTGACATGCTCTACTAGCTGCCTGTGGATTTTTTGCCTTTTCTGTCATCTGGGGAGCAGACGGGCTTCTTATCTCTGCTCTGTGACATTATAAATACTCATTATAACTCAGTTCTTATCCTACTGATAAGAATGTGGCTTAAATAAGTGTTTACGACCTCTTAGTAGTTTAAAGATAAGAGTTATTAGATCGCTGGCACAGAGTGAAAGTGCCAGTCACACAGTTAGAAAAACAGTTAACCCATTGTGACAGAATGGCTCAATATTTTTAATAAAGGCCAATTGAAAAAAATTATTTTTAGCCAAAAATGAGTAAAATGCAATAATAAACAAACATTGCCTCCGAAGGTGTACATAGCCTTTAAGTTGAAAAAACTATGCACTATAATGAGAAAAAGGATGGTTCTAGTAAGATTTTACCTATAATCCCCTTAAGATTATTTTTCCGTTGGCTGACAGCAAGCAGACATCCTGAAAATGGCCAGAAATTGCTGCACAAAGTATATTAGAAAGATACATAGCAGGTGCAATCTAGAAAAACCCTGTTTTCCTTGACATTGAGCAACATGCATACAAACTGAGCGGTGACTACAGTACTAGCTCCTGGACTGTAATGCAGCATCTGTAAAAGGACTGCCACATGGCATGTGCCAATTGTATTACAGGCTTGGCAGAGGAGCCTTAAGATCTGCTCCTAAGTACAAAGATGGCATCTAGAAGACGTGTGACTCCTCAAGTGTATACAGAAACATTCTGTACACGTGTATGAGGGAGGGTTATCAAAACGGGTGCAAAGGAAACTGACTTAGTTTCCCATAGCAAACCAGAGAATCAGGAGTGAGTTCAAAAGACGAGAAGTTGTATGCAAATGAGCCTCTAGGAGCAACAGGGGTGTTGCCATTGCAGTGAGAGCTGAGCCCATTGCTCTTAGGGGCGCATTTGCATATATTAAAAGTTCATTTTTCTCAGCAATGTGGGCACATATGAACATGGGACCAACACAGATGTCTTCAGCTGCCAAGTGCACATGTAACAGGTCAGCCAGTGTCATAGGTACAAATCTGCTGACAGATACCCTTTAAAGGGGCTTTCCGGGAGGTCATCAGTATCAGATTGGTGGGGGTCTTACAGCCATCACAGCAACCAATCAGCTGTTTGAAAAGGTCATAATGCTCCAGTGAGTACTGTAGCCTCCTCACAGTTTACCAAGCGCAGCGCCGTACATTGTATAGTGGCTGTGCTAAGTAGTGCAGCTAAGGTCAATTCCCTAGGCCATGTGACCAATGAATGTGACATCACTGTCCTAGAGATAGGTCGTAGCACTCACTGCCACTTTAACTATCTGATCTGATGTTGGTGCCTGGAGACCCGATCAGATATTGATGACCCGTCCTAAGAATAGGTCATCATTATTAAACTCCATGAAAACCCCTTTAAGACAGGGATGGCCAACCTGCGTCCCTTCAGATGTTGCAAAACTACAACTCCCAGCATGCCCTAATAGCTGTAGGCTGTCCTGCCATGCTGGGAGTTGTAGTTTGGCAACAGCTGGAGGGCCACAGGTTGAGCGTCCCTGCTTTAAGACATTCTTTCCTTTTAATAATCTACTTCTGATTTTGGTTTCCAAAACTGCATCAGGAAACCTGAATATGTGGCTGTACCCCAAAAGTATATAATTCACAAACCGTACAGGAGCAGGCGGTCATTATCCGCACAATGAGCCAGTCTTACCAAGAACCATGCAGCATGTCAAGAAGGGAAATTAAAGCAGAAGAAAAAGACCATGTGGTGGAGAGATTTCTAACATCACAGCTGAAACTGGATACTAAAAGCTTTATACAAGTGTTGAAAAAGCTCTACTTCTCCATTAAGACTTTCCCTAGGGGCTATCTAAAAATGACATAATGTAAAGTATCCTTTGGATTTATAGGATCAATTGAAAGTGGATTTTAAAAAAGTATGGTGTGATTTACATTAGCATGCACTCTTCATACTGGAGGACCTTTTCAGTATGCATGAATGTGTACTAAACATTTTCCTTTATAAAGTTTTTTTTAGTCTCCAAAAATCAGCAATATCAATGCAAGAAGAATTACAATAGTGTCAGGGGAATGGGATGGGACATTTTAATAGTGTAAAATAGTCAATACAACAGTAGAGGAGTAGATGGAAGCTCCTGGGCCTTATAATTCATAATATATTATAAAGTAGATGTTCACCTACTGAGGTGGTCACACATGCTCAGTTTCATCCTTCTCCTGCCACCAGCCATATCTATTGATGGAAGCTGTAACAGTTTAAGGGAGAGAGCTGCAGCAAAAAGGACACATACCCGGAGAAAGAGGTAGTCCCCTGAGCTGCAGCAGAAAGGCAGCATCCCCTGAGCAGACCCAACAAAATCTGTTCAGCTATAGAAGATATTCATGATAGATAGTCTTCCTGTTGATGAGTTGTGTGAGAACAATCAGTAGGACTGCTATGAGGAGGAGGGTCAGGTGGAGGCAGGGGTCCCAAAGCATAGCTGTGTTTCAGGGAGCCACCACGCTCACCGGATCTCTGGTGAGCACAGCCGGCTACTGGCAGCTCTCCAATCACAGTGCCATACATAGTATAGTGGCTGAGCTTGGTAGTACAATTCAGTCCCATTCATTTTAATGAGGCTGAGCTGCAACCAGGCCAAGTGACTAATGTACAGTGACATCACAGAGCTGATCAGTGAGGCTATCAGACCCCTGCCAATCTGATATTGATGACCTATCCTCAGGATAGGTCATCAATATTAATTACCTTATAACCCCTTTAATATGGGTAAGATGGTTTAATAAGGGATATTCATGTTACGTGCAAAAGAAAAATTTACATTTTTTAGACATTGTTAATCCAGCTATAGTGTATTTTATCATGCATTGATCAAAAGTGATATTCTTCAACATTTCCTGACCATCTTTCTACCAGATGCTAAAAATGTAATTAAAGATTTCCGCCACATATTAAACTTTTATTACATTTCTCATTGTGAACACTGTAATATACCATATGTTAGGCTGAGTACACCTGGCTATTTCATTACAAAAATCATTTAGATACAACAAAATTCCCTTGAACATATTGGTTATTGCATGTTATTATTAATACCATAGAAGTTTAACTAAATTTAATGGCTTTTTTTACATTTAAGTGTCATCGTTCAAAAAATATTAAGATAAAATAATGAAAAAAGCTAGTTTATTTTATTCTGGAAAAATTAGGTGGCAACTACAGATGAACGACTTCGGATGTTTTATGCAAAGTCTATTCACAAAAAATGTTGTTTGAATACTGTACAAGGCGAGCACTCCATACAGTATACGAATGTATTGGCTCAGATGAGCCAAAGTTATTACGTACTTCGTGAAGTCTCTCGAGACTTCAGGTAATAAGTTAAAAAATGAATTTCTACTGTTAAAAACCTTTTCCCAAACTCGGTTTCGGTTCCAAGTGATGTCCCAGCTGGCCAAACTGCTGGTGATGCAGCTGCTGCCAAACCACTTAGTGAATTCTCCTGCCTTTAAGGAACCAATGGCATGCACTCAGCCATAATGGAAGATACCTAGCTGCCATTATTTCTCCAAAAGAGCCATCTGACTGACTCACGTGGAGGAGAACATGTTCCATTCCATGAATGTTGTTGTGAGGCAAAGTGTACTCCACTGTCGACACTTAGAGCAAGGACAGTACATGTCTTTTAGAGCCCACAGGGTCAATGTTATTTTCAGTAGCAGTGCTTGCTTACGTGACAGGCATATCATTAGCATTAACCCCTTGGCGCAAATGGACGGAACTGTACGTCCATTTCGGTAGTGAGTTGGCGCAAATGGACGTACAGTTCCGTCCAAACTGCTTACTGGGGCTGTGATACTATAAAGTGTCACAGCCCCGGAGTCTCCGCTCTCCCAGAGAGCAGAGACCTCGGGGAAGCCTGCAGACTAACCAATCCAGCGCTTCAATGTTAAAATGCCGGTTTCAGGCTGCGATCTCCACTCTGGAGATCGCAGCCTGAAACCAAGTAAGATGCCCCCAAAAAGTTTGAAAGATAATGCCCCCCCCCCTTGTAGTGCCCTCCCTTTCTTGTGCCCCCCCAGTTGCCTCCTTGTGCCCCCTCCTGCTGCGCTGTTTCCAGTGATGGCAGCGGCTCAGGATCGGAGCCACTGCCATCAGCAGAGAGTGTGAGCTGTAATTACAGCTCACACTCTGCTGCTACAGCTGAAATCGGTGCTGACACCGATTTCAGATGTTTAACCCCATAGATGCTGCGGTCAAAAGCCGCCTGCAGCATCCATGGGGTTGAGAGGTTCAAATGATATTATTGTGTAAAACTTAAATAAATAAAAATAAGTATACATGTTAGGTATCGCCACGTCCGTAACAACCTGCTCTACAAACATATCACATGATCTCTCCCCTCAGGTGAACACTGTAAAAAATAAAAAATAAAAACTGTCTAAAAAAAGCCATTTTTTTCAAATTTCATCACAAAAAAAGTAATACCAAGCGATCAAAAAGTGTATGCCCCCAAAAATAGTACCAATCTAACCGTCATCTCGTCATGCAAAGAATGAGCCCCTACCTGAGACAATCGCCCAAAAAATAAAAAAATTACAGCTCTCTGACTATAGAGACACTAAAACCTAATTTTTTGTTTCAAAAATTATATTATTGTGTAAAACTTAAATAAATAAAAATAAGTATACATGTTAGGTATCGCCACGTCCGTAACAACCTGCTCTACAAAAATATTGCATGATCTGTCCCCTCAGGTGAACACCGTAAAAAATAAAAAATAAAAACTGTCTAAAAAAAGCTATTTTTGTCACATTTCATCACAAAAAATGTAATACCAAGCGATCAAAAAAGCGTATGCCCCCAAAAATAGTACCAATCTAACCGTCATCTCGTCCCGCAAAAAATGAGCCCCTACCTAAGACAATCACCCAAAAAATAAAAAAACTACAGCTCTCTGACTATAGAGACACTAAAACATCATTTCTTTTTGTGCTTCAAAAATATTGTGTAAAACTTAAATAAATAAAAAAAGTATACATATTAGATATTGCCGCGTCCGTAAAGACCTGCTCTATAAAAATATCACATGATCTAACCTGTCAGATGAATGTTGTAAATAACAAAAAATAAAAACAATGCCAAAACTGCTAGTTTTTGTTACCTTGCTTCACAAAAAGTGTAATATAAAGCTACCAAAAATCGTATGTACCCTAAAATAGTACTAACAAAACTGCCAACTTATCCCGTATTTTCCAAAATGGGGTCAGTTTTTTGGAGTTTCCTACTCTAGGGGTGCATCAAATGTGACATGGCAACTTAAAATTTTTACAGTAAAATCTGCCCTGGCGTTCCTTTCCTTCTGCGCCCTGCCGTGTGCCTGTACAACAGTTTACGATCACAAATGGGGCATTTCTGTAAACTACAGAATCAGGGTAATAATTATTGAGTTTTGTTTGGCAGTTAACCCTTGCTTTATTCTCGGAATAAAATGATTTATATGGAAAATCTGCCAAAAAAGTGAAATTCGGAAATTTTGCCTACATTTTCCTATAATTCTTGTGGAACACCTAAAGGGTTAATAATGTTTGTAAAACCCATTTTTGGGTGGTTTCTATGATGGAAGCCTCACAAAGTGACTTCAAACCTGAACTGGTCCTTAAAAAGTGGGTTTTGGAAATATTTGGGAAAAATTTCAAGATTTGCTTCTAAATTTCTAAGCCTTCTAACGTCCCAAAAAATAAAATGTAATTTTCAAAATGATCCAAACCTGAAGTAGACACATAGGGAATGTAAAGTAATAACTATTTTTGGAGGTATTACTATGTATTTTAAAAGTAGAGAAATTGACATTTGGAAATTTGCAAATTTTTCAAAATTTTTGGTAAATTTGGTATTTTTTTTTATAAATAAGAATGAAATATTTTGACTCAAATTTACCACTGTCATGAAGTACAATATGTGACGAGAAAACAATCTCAGAATGGCCTGGATAAGTAAAAGCATTTTAAAGTTATCACCACATAAAGTGAGACATGTCAGCTAAAAAATGGCCTGGTCCTTAAGGCCAAAACAACCTGCAGCGTCAAGGGGTTAAGCAAATTGATGACTACTGGTTAGCACTTCTTTTAGACACTTGCTATCAAGGTAAAATGAGGGAATGTTTCCTGATGCTAAAATGGAGGCAAAGGTATTGTATTACCAGGATTCACTGTATACACGCCAACCTCCCGCCATCTCTGCTAAGCATACGGTAAGTGGCAGAAGCCGAAGTAGCACCAGCTGCAGCCAGTTCAATCTGATGAAAATTATTGAGCAGTCTTTTCATGTGCTGCACCAGGCTGACACAAATCATCAAACCAAGACATACTGCCTGAACAACCATCAACAGTCCTACCTGGACTGTGGCGTTTTCTCCAGTGCATATCATGTTACTTGATCCCAGGGTCTTGTGGGAAAGGCAGATTAGAACAGTGGCTGGAACTGGCCCAGTTTGCTCTCACTGTACTGTTTTGTCCTGCCTCCAATGTCATCTCAGAGATGGTTTGTCCTCCACAAGTGTAGAAAACATCACATTTGTCAAAATAAAGAATGGATCCGTTAGCCTGAGGCCAAAGAATAGATCTACTATTGCTGATAGTGGCTATTTGTTGCTGGCCCAATCAGGCCACTGCCACTGTCTGTCTGCTATCATGTTCCATACTATATGGCTGCTTCAGCTGCTGTTGTAGCTGCTACTCTCCTACTGCCACTACCTTTACCCCTTCACATTTGCACATCTACTGCCTTGCCAGTACTACTATAAACCCTACACAACTGCACATCTACTGCCTTGTAGTACCAGTACCAGAACCAAGCTCATAAGTAGAGTATCAGATCCAAGCTCATGGCATAAATAGGGCACCCAAATCATACTTATTACTTGCACACAGCACCAGAACACAGTATAGTATATAAATACAGCAAAAAACTAAGCTCAGAACATAATTACAACACCAAAATCAAGCTTTGAACATAAATACAGTACTAGGACCAAGATGAGAGAATAACCAGACTCATAGCATACATACAATACCAGAAGCAAGCTCATATCATACATACAGCACCAGAAATAAACGGCATTCTGCAGCTTACTATATAGTCTATACATGGCAGCTGCAGCAGCCAAAGGGCGCCAAAACTTAAAGTACCAGAAACAACCTCATAACATAAATACAGAAGCAGAACCCAGCTAGCATTACTACAGGTCCAGAACAAAGCTAATTATCCAAACTTATTAAAGACAACATCAGAATGAAGCTCATATCATAAAAACATCATCAGAACCAAGCTAGCATTACAATAAAAAATATGTCTGAAAACAAGCCCCTTGAGGAAAAATTGTGCCACACTGTGCTCCCCAGTTAAAACGCTTCCATAATGTGGTCCTGAAAAAAAAATTGCCTCACATTGTGCCCCAAGAATCCAAACTCCATGCTGTGTCTCCTGAATAAATATTGTCCCATATGATGCCTAAAATGCTCTCAACTCCCAAGAAAGAAATTTTCAACTACCAACATTCTCACTCCTCTCCTATAGTTCCAACTCCCTGCCTCCCAGCAGAAAACGTATCTCCTCTTCTGGCGAGGCAGCTGAGAACTGACACAATGCAGTAATGTCATTGTGCCACCTGTGTTATAGAGAAGGCATCAAGTGGTAGTGCAGGGAGCCAAGAAAAGCTATCTTGCACTCTGTAGTACCCCTTTTGTGTTTAATTGTATTCCTGTCTTAAAGAGTCAATTATTTTTCACACAATTCCATTAAGAGTATGCTTTAACTAGCAACTTTCTAAATCACTTCATTTAAAAAATATGCTGGCATCCACCTGAAAAAAAGCCACGGCCACTAGGGGGCTCACTTCAACCCAATTTGCAGTCCACTACTTGTTGTCCGGCAAGATCCATCTCTAGTAACACACAGACAGTAGACACTCACAGGAAATGGGGGCATGTCAGAGCTAGCTGAGATTGTGAATCTGATAAAAGAACTGCTTCCACACAACTTTTTGAAGATTATGGGAGCGTCCTGCCGTTTTGTGATTTCCCCTTTCTTATGTGTTCTGTGAGCTCCTGACAAACATAGTTGGAAATGGGAAGGAAAAGGATGTCAAGGCAGTAAAGTGCTGGCAGATTCCACAAAAGGGAGATATCAGCTGCTTCTGAGTGAAATGCATCTAACTGTGCACTAAACAGGGAATAATATGGCTGTAAGAGACTTTAAGGACCTCAATAGACCTGTATTTTCACAGTTATGATTGTACAAAGAAGTGCCATTATGCAAACTTTTTTTGAAAAATCAGGCACATTTTAAAGACACTGGAAGGGTCCAAACCCATCTGAACTCTTCTCCTTTGTTCACCTCTGGCACACACGATGTACTCTAAAGTTTATTTCATAATCATCCAATGGTTTTTTAAGTAAATTTGTCATCACACAAAATCCCCTTAATGGCTGGATAGTTCAAAAGGCACTAATTTAAAATATGGTCATCGTTATGCAATAGCATACAGTACATGGGGATGCATGTGAAAGATTAAAAAAAAAGACATATTTTGAATATCTATTTTTGTAAGTATCCAGACATTACAGTAGTTTAGGTGGATTTCCCTGGTGACAAACTGTCTTCAAGCATCCTTTTATTTTGGGAGGAAGGCATCCAAAGTAGAGATTCCCTGGCTGAACATGACCTAAAGGGCAAAGCCAGGGGTGTAACTTTAAGGTGCCGTAATGTAAAATCTGTAACAAAGTCCCCATTTACATGTACCATGTATAGTAAAGCAGAGGGGATTTTGTACTTCTCAGGAACTAAGACTTGCTAACTCTTCACCTCCATTAAAACATTGCTAGTAAGTGGATTTTGAAACTGCATTACAAGGATTGATACTTGTCAATACTCAGTTCAGTTGATGACACAAAAAGCATGTAAACTAAAAAAAAAAGTAGAAGTGGAGAAAAAACTAAAATAAAGTATAAAGTTTAGAAGACAAGGAATGGAGATGTTGAGAAGTTAAACAAGGACACAGAACCTCATCACTGGCCTCCTAAGCACTATTCTATAAATATGACACATATACAGATCTGAAGTAAATAATTCAAAATGTAAATGGTACAAAATGTCTAAGAGCGAATATATTAAAACATCAGAGCTTTCCCCTGATCTCTAATGTAATCAATAAAATATGGTTTTGCATCCGTCATGTAATGATAAATCATCTTACATATTCCTGTTTTATCATTCTAATTTGTTGTTCAGAACTTTCTACTTTATTCATTCCATAGTTAATATTGTGTCATTTACTATCATTACAATTTAAATATCCAGTTTCTTTAGTTACGGAAAAGTTGCATGATATGCTTATTTCTGTCTGTACATAAATGTGATGTTGTGTATCACTATAGGAAGATACATATATCTTTATTTAATGAAAGAAAATTAAAGTGAGTCTGTCAGCAGGAAAGTCACCGATGAACCAGGCACAATGTCTTGTAGGACTAGCTCAGCTGAATGTAATGATACTTTTCACTTAGCGATCCATTGCTTTGTTGCTTTGTTCTGGAGAAAAATTACTTGTAATTCATATGCAAGTGAGCAGTTACGCAAGTCCAATGAGGGCAGGCCCAAGCCACTTTATGTCCCCTTGACTCTTCTTCTCGTTCTTGATTTACACAGCCAGGTTCCTACTTATTTATCTCTGTTAGCCCTAACAATGAAGAAGGAGATTGTCATGTACTTACCCATCCGCGATCCAATGACGGACCCGGGCACTGGATGGTCTTGTTGTTCCCAGACTGGTCTTGTTGTTCCCAGGTTCCCAGGGTCTGGTCTCGTGGTAGGGCATCACAGTCCAGGGACCAATCAGAGCTGGAGCTTTAGACCGTGATGACGTCAGCTCCAGGTCATGTGGGTTCCCGAGTAGTGACCCAGGCATGTTGATGTCAATGCTGGCCACGTGATCCCCTAGGGCAATCGGGTTCGGCCTGCAGTAGTTGCCTGTAACATAGTTTGTAAGCCTGAAAAAAGATATCTGTCCATCCAATTCAGCCTGTTATCCTAAAAACGTATTTTCAATGGAAAAAGCTAGGGATGAGCGAACTTTTGAAAAGTTCGGTTCGGTTCTGTTCGGCGAACTTACGTGAAATTCGGATTCGTACGAACCAAACCTAAAAAGAACCTTGCTATAACGGCTGAATAATTGCAGCTACAATAGTGGGAGTCTGATAGGGTATAGTTTCGTTTAGTTGCAGTTGCTATTATAATGAAAAAAGTGGAAATAATCAAAGTGCAAAAATAGTCGTCGACAGCCAGGTCGACAACATTTGACAGCATTGAAGATGTCCGCTGGAGCAGTCCATGTCATGCCAGAGCACCAAAAACACACGGTAGATCGTGGCACCAGCCGAAGAATAGGCTGCGTTGAAGTCGATGGGGTCTCAGTGGCATCACAGGTCAGAAGACAGACAGCGCATACCATTTAATTAGACCTTGTGCACCCCAGAACAGGTACACATTAGCCAAGGTGTAAGTGATTACACGGGACATAGGACACAAAGTGCAAGTTGGCAACACCGGCAGCATTGCCTTGGACCCAGTAGGGTGGAAAACAGACATTTGACAGTGGAACCAGCAGCAGTAATAGTACTGTATTGGACCCAGTATGGTTGCGAACAGACAATTGACGGAGGAGGAGGAGGCAGCAGCACTTGATAGCACCCAGGCCAGTATAGTTGAGAACAGACAATTGACTGAGGTGGAGGAGGCAGCAGCACTTGATAGCACCCAGGCCAGTATGGTTGAGAAGAGACAATTGACGGAGGAGGAGGCGGCAGCACTTGATAGCACCCAGGCCAGAATAGTTGAGAAGAGACAATTGACGGAGGAGGAGGCGGCAGCACTTGATAGCACCCAGGCCAGTATAGTTGAGAACAGACAATTGACGGAGGTGGAGGAGGCAGCAGCACTTGATAGCACCCAGGCCAGTATAGTTGAGAACAGACAATTGACGGAGGTGGAGGAGGCAGCAGCACTTGATAGCACCCAGGCCAGTATGGTTGAGAAGAGACAATTGACGGAGAAGGAGGCGGCAGCACTTGATAGTACCCTGGCCAGTATGGTTGAGAAGAGACAAGTTGAGGAGGCAGCTTCAGCAGCTCTTGATTGCACCCATTATGTTTCCAAATAGACAATTGACGGTGGGGGCATTAGTAGGAGCAGTATTCTTTTTGACCCAGAAGGGCCTAGTACAGAGAACTGAAGTTGGAAGCTAAGAATATGCACGCTTGTAAAAATCAGTTTTTATACATGACAAAATGTTGATGTAGAGTTCAGCACAGGACAGTCAACGTTAAAAAACCCCTCTAACATTACAGCTAGTCTAGTAGGATACGGATACGGTTAAATAGACAGACAACCTCACCCACAGAATCCATGAGGTGAAGAAAGGACATTTAAAAAGGCACAGATTCAAAAAGGCTTTAAGCCAGTTCCATTATCCAAAAATACGTGTCCAATTTTCATGAAATGGACACCTCACTGGCACTCGCTTTACAAATTGACGCAACTACTCTGGTGTCAAACCTGTTGAATCTGGGCCTATGGCTGTAGGCGAGACATATATATATATCTTTGTTACACCAGTTTGATGTCCTAACCGAGTGCAGCGCCCAACCCAATGGATGTATGCTTTTGTGTTTTTTTAGTGCTGTCAATGAAGTATTTTTTTTTATACTTTTTTAAACTTTATTTTTTTAATAACTTTTTAATTTTTTTTTTAACTTTTTTTATAACTTTTTTTTTTTTAGATTTTTTTTTAAACTTTTTTTGTTGCGGCTAAACGGGGTTGACGGCACCCAGCTGAGCAGCAACGTGTAGCGTGTACGGTCACGGAACAGGAATGCTACTTGTCCTGACTCTTTTCTCTCACTATTTCTTTTTTTATCACCCTATCTCTCCCTAGATCTCACAATTTTTTTATTTATATGACTTTCTCTCCCTATCTCTACCTATCTCTTGCTTTCTCAGCCTCTTTCCCTATCTATCACCTTATCTTCTATATCTAGCTTTCTCTTCCTCTCTCCTGCTTCTCTCACTAAGGCCTCATGCACACGACCGTATGTATTTTGTGGTCCGTTTTTCACGGATCCGTTGTTCCGTTTCTGAGGTTTTTTTCCCCCTGTATTCATTCCGTATCCGTTCCGTGATTTTACAAAACACATCCATATTGCTTCCGTTTCCGTTCCGTTTTTTATGCGGATCGTATCCTGAATAAAAATTTAGGCAATAAACAGTTAATTTTTTAAGGCAGTTCACCTGTTTCACACCTCCTATATAAGTTGGTCATGTGATTGCCTGAGCAGCTTTTTCATCAGCTTGTTTCAGCATTGAGAGCTTTGTTGGAATCCTGTGCTTGGCTGGCATTGTTTTCTTACTCCTGCTATCTGTTGGATCATGTCTAACGATTCGGAGGAAGAGGTTTTCATGTGCTGGCTGATTTCCCGGAATTTTGGCCTGCAGCCAACTATGCGGACTGAGGAACCGAGGAGGAGGAGGCATTGGGTTCACCCAATTGTCTCTCAGCGGCGCAGGAAGGGCCACTTCCACACGCTGTACATGGATCTGCGACAGCATCCTGAGAAATTTCATGGGTTTTGTCGTATGTCTGTGAGCAGCTTTGACATTTTGTTAGCGTCTCTGCGTTCTGGCCTCACCTACCAGGACACAAATATGAGGCGCTGCATTTCCCCAGAGGAACGGCTCATCATGACGTTGAGGTAGGTTTTTTAAATTTTTGGGTTAATTTAAAAAGGCAAACTGATAGTAACCTTATTTTATTTTTCTTCCACTTTAGATTCCTGGCAACCGGGAATTCGTTTGCTTCATTGCATTTTGAGTTCCTATTGGGCATCTCAACGATTTTTTGTATTGTTCGTCAAACATGTCAAGTCATTTGGCAGCAACTCCAGGACATGGTGATGCCACAGCCCAAGGTTGATGATTGGTTACGAATCGCGGCAGGCTTTGAACGTGATGCGAATTTTCCAAACTGCATTGAGGCAATGGATGGCAAACATATTCGTGTGAAAAAGCCGCCTCACTCAGGGTCCCGATATTACAATTATAAGCAATATTTTTCAGTAGTGCTTTTAGCTTTGGCTGACAGTAGCTACAAGTTTATAATTGTTGATATTGGGGCCTATGGGAGCACTGCAGATGCGCGCATTTTCAGTGCTTCTAGAATGGGTGATCGGCTTCAAGCCAACCAACTTGCCCTCCCAGAGCCCACACAGCTGCCAGGATCTGCAGGACCACCGGCTCCATTTGTAATATTGGCTGATGAAGGGTTTGCTTTGATGCCCCATGTCATGCGACCCTTCCCCAGACGCAACATGGATGACAGAAGACGTATATTCAATTATTGGCTGTCTCGAGCCCGTCGGTATGTTGAGTGTGCGTTTGGAATACTTTCCAACAAGTGGAGAGTATTCCTGTCACCCTTACAGATGGCACCGGACAATGCCACCCTGGTTATTCAAGCATGTGTGATCCTGCACAACTTTCTTAGGATTCATGATGCTCCTTCAGATCCTGGTTTCGATCTAAATCTGACAAGTACATCTGTTGGATATGATCTTAGCCAGCATAGACGACCTGGAACAGCTGGACTGGCTGTTCGGGACATGTATGCTGACTATTTCTCCAGCACTGAGGGAGCATTGCCATGGCAAGTGGATGCAGTTTTTGGCAGACATTGATGAAAGTTGGACTCTGGGCATTTAGATTTTTGGTTTTTTTTTCTATTTAGTTTTTTATATTTTTTTAGAGATAGTGTGACGTGGGCTTGCGAGCTGGGGTATCTATCATGCAAATTATATGGTCAAACGAATCATTTTATCTACTGTGCCAATATATTGGCCCTATGACCCATTGTATTTTAAATGACCCTATATTTGAATATATATACCCTCTAATACCTCATTCCTTTTTTTTTTACTTATATTTTTTTTTCTCATGAATGCTAGACATTTTGGGAATCACCGATCTTAACTAGCATCTTTAGGTAAGTATTTTATAATATGTTCTAAATTAAGAAAAGATACTCCCTGGTTTGCCACTACTAACGTCCATTAAGCCACCAGTGGTGTAATTGTCTTTCCATATAAAAAGATGAATAAGGAGTCTATGACTTCACATGTTTGCATCATCTTGTAATATAAAGGCACTAACAGCACTGATGCATTCTAGAGGGTTATATATACCCAGGAATCTATCAATGTGTTTGTTTCCATATCCAAAAACATTTTTCAAAGCCATACAGATTATTAATATATTAGTTTTATGCTTTTATCCATTTTGAAAAAACAGGCAAATTCCTCTGTATATTTCCTCCATATCATATTGTAGGTGGTGCGACACCCGCCATCCCCAATGCTCATCTGTATGCCTAGCGAGTGCCGTCTACATTCTCTCTTCATGTCCGCTGCTGAAGTCCCATTGACATATAGTAGTGGACAGGAAGAGAAAATGGAAATTGAACATTAGCAGAGCGCGCGCAGTCTCCCCGTACAGATGATATGTGGGGGTGCCGGGTGTCACAAGACTTTAAATATGATATAGACGACCTATCTTGAGGATAGATTATCAATGTTAGAAATGGGGGAAAACCCCTTTAACTAGTGTTCATACCTTTACTAACACATTTCGCCCTAATTAAATTCCTATAGTAGTCAGGTCATGAAGTTTTCAAAATATGCGTATGTATTTTTAATTTATCCTTTTTTTTGTTTTACAGGTCCTACAGACTGGATGAAACGTGACTGTTACCTACCAGGTATGACATCAATGTATCGAGCATATTTTGCTACTGTGAATAAGTTTATATGTACATATGTTTAATAATTGTAAATTAATGTAGTCATTTTAATAAAGTAAATGCATTCTTAATGAAATTACAACGTGCAATAAAATTGGTTATGTACGCTTGTTCCATAAAACTTTAGTTCTAAATCTATATAACCAAAATTATGTTTTAGTGTGTCCTTTTAATAAATCTGCATGTGTTTTTGGATTAAAAAATTGTACATTCAATAAAAACAGTACCAAAAATACTTATTTAACCGAAATGAAAATTTTACTTGTCAAATAACAGAGAACATAATGCTTTGACATCAGCATATTATACATCATATTAGACAAGAGTGAAATGGTATTTTTAAAATCACAAACATACAATTAAAAATCAAAAAGCTCCCTTGTAAACGGGCCTTGACTGTGCATTTGTTGGCCAGCCAGATCCCCTGGTGGGGCATAAGATGCTTGTGGAGCAGCAGAAGCAGGACAGCCATAATAGGGTCTTCGTTCCTGTGAAAATAAAGGCTGAGAAAATGTTCCCATACTTTGCCCCTGAGAAGCCGTACTGGGGCTAGGTTGTGGATCAACTGTTTTGGATAATGCACGATGTTTTAGTTGATCAACACTTTTAACCAATTCAAGTGGATCCATCGAGGTATCCATTATATTGATAACTGAGGTAATTACGTTAGCAAATATTGTCTGCTTTTCCTCTGAATATTTTCTTATATATGGTGCAAAACTTTTCAGAAGACGCTCTTCTTTGGGCTCATCTCTTCTCTTCTGAAGGTACTCCAGAACAGTGTGGTCTGTCAATGCTCTAGAGGTCCCTGCATCAGAAGGCCGTTGGCGAGCCCCCCTTCTGGTGCGTGGCCTTGGTAGCACAGGCTCGGGACTGGAATGTATTTGTTCCTGGGCCTCAGAAAAAGAGGCCTCTTCAATCGCCTCTGGACGTGCGGCCTCTGGGGCTGACATTTCGGGGCCCTCGGACATATGTGCCACTGGTGATTGGCGTGCAGCAGGCTCATCCGGGTTTGACGAAGAATCACCAGCGCCCTCCGGTTCCAGATTGTCAACAGTACTAAAAATACAGATATCAAGTGAGAAACATAACCATCTTTTACAAAACTTTTCCAACAAATTCCAAGATTAGATACACATACAGTAGTACCAAAAATAGAGAACACACATTATCATAAAAAGAGTTATGTGTATTTTCAAGACAATGATTATTGACGATTCACACTGAAGGCATCAAAAATACGAAGAAACACATGTGGAATAATCTAAATGGGTTAATTGGTCAATGCCACACATAGTTCTAGCTGCAGATACAGCTCTACTCCAAATGTAAAGACGAGACTGGGTGCTACAGGCTTGAAAGGTAAAATAGCTGTTAGGAAACCACTGCTAAGGACAGGCAACAAGCAGAAGAGACTTGTTTGGGCTACAGAACACAAGGAATGGACAGTAGACCAGTGGAAATATGAGTTTGGGTCTGATGAGTCAAAGTATGAGTTTGTAGATTCAAACCACCGTGTGTTTGTGCGACGCAGAAAAGGTGAACGAATGGACTCTACATGCCTGGTTTCCACCGTCAGGCATGGAGGAGGAGGTGTGATGGTGTGGGGGTGCTTTGCTGGTGACACTGTAGGGGATTTTGTCTAAATGGAAGGCATACTGAACCAGCATGGCTCTTGCAGCGGCATGGTATTCCATCCGGTTTGCGTTTAGTTGAACCATCCTTTTACAATCAACAGGACAATGACCACAAACACAACTCCAGGCTGTGTAAGGGCTATTTGACCAAGAAGGTGCAGATGACCTAGCCTCCACAGTCACCAGACCTGAACCCAATCGAGATGGTTGGGTGTGAGCAGGACCGTAGAATAAAGGCAAAAGGGCCAACAAGTGCTAAGCATCTCTGGGAACTCCTTCAAGAGTGTTGGAATAACATTTCAGGTGACTACCTCTTGAAGCTCATCAAGAGAATGCCAAGAGTGTGCAAAGCAGTAATCACAGCAAAAGGTGCCTACTTTGAAGAACATAGAATATAAGACATCTTTGCTGCAAACAACCACTTTTTGGACAAGTATATAATTTCACATGTGTTAATTCATAGTTTAGATGCGTTCATTGGGAAGATACGATTTTCAAAGTTCAGATAATACTGAAACAACTTAGAATGAGAAGGTGTGTCAAAACTTTTGGTCTGTACAGTACTTGGAAAAACAAACCTGTACATCATGTAAAGTCATTAAACACAAACACATATTCAATCTTTTGTGGCATTTACATTACACTTACCTCCTTAGCTCCAATACAGGGGTTAAGAACTGCAACTGGGCAGTATATAAATAGGGCTTTTTCTTTAAGCCTTCGTCACCACTGTGCCCCTTGAGGATAATCTGCTCCCTTCTAAATTGGTCCCTGCACGACTGCCATCTTGTCTTTACTTTGTTGACTGTAAAATAAAATTAAAAAATGTACATTTTATTATTGTAAATTATGCTGTAGATCAAAACACAGTAAACACCTGGGTCTGACTAAGAGGGGACATTCATAAAAATGTACTTTTATTACATCACAGGTGCTGTCACTATACCATAGTTAACTGTTAAAGACACATGACAAAATTAACACTACGTGAGGGAACATTCACTGGGAATGCAGTTGATTGTAAAATACGTTTTAATAAACTACTTAAAATTAACATGGATATGCTAACATTTAAGATCCGCAAGGGTTAGCTTACCAAGGGATGAGCGCTTGGTTTTCAGCCACTTCCATCCATGCACGGTCTTTGCGCACCCTGTCATGATAGTGGTCACAACGGGTATCCCAGAGCTCCGGCCTTTCTTGAATTAAAGATATTAATTCCTCCACATCTAATCGAGGCATGCTTTCAGCTTTTCTGGGGCCTACAACAATCTGCAGCTGTCTGCAAAACTTTATTTACAAGCTGAAGCACATGGCTATTGTGGGCATGGCCTAATAATCTACAGCATGGATCCGCAAAAAACAGATGAAATACGGTGACGTTCCATGTGCATTCCGTATTTTTTGCGGACCCATTGACTTCTATTGGGCCACGGACCGTTATTTGCGGACAATAATAGGACAAGCACTACTTTTTTGCGGAACGACCTTGCGGACATACGGACACGGATTGCACACGAAGTACATTCCTACTTTTTTGCGGACCCATAGAAGTGAATGGTTCCGAATACGGTCCGCAAAAAAAAAGGAACAGACACGGAAAGAAAATACGTTCGTGTGCATGAGCCCTAACCCTTTCTATTCCTTCTCTATCTCTCCCTGTATCTATCTACTTGTTTGAATATCTATCTAACTATATTTCTCTGTCTAACTAATGTGGAGCTCCTCTGCCTGTGAAGTCTTGAGACGCACTGACAAGATGTCGGCCCGCTCAGACACTTCAGAGGCTGTGGGGTGACGTCACACATCTTTTTTTTCACAGAAAACCAGGATACAAGGGATTATAGGAGTAATTCTGTGAAAAAAGTACAGTTTTGCGTTATAGTTTTTTTTTTACCAGATTCGTTACGAACTTTTTGCAAAGTTCGTAACGAATCTGGTTCGTTATGGTTCGGTTTGCTCATCCCTAGAAAAAGCATATTTTTTTAAATTTAATTAATACTTTTTTTAAACTCTTAATAGCCCCGCAAAGGGACTATAACAGTCAATCTTTTGATTGCTTCTAAAATACAATGCACTATCCCTATAGTGCAATGCATTTAAATGTCAGTGCTATACTGACATTGACTGTGTCACAGAGAAAACTCAAGGCACGCTTGGGGCCTATATCAGGTCCCAGCCTGCCTTTACACATATCGGCTCCCTCTGTCACCACTTACATGTGGTGGGCACCATTGCCTGTGGCATGTAAGGGGTTAAACAGCCTGGGTTCCAATTTCAGAGCTGAGCCCCTGTTCTCCCCCGTGCAGTGCTTAGACTGGGGTGGTGTGAAAGGGCGGCAGCCCAGACTAAGGCCCCTTAGTGACAGCCGTAAAAAGGCATATTGGTGGCCACTACGAGGTTATAACATGTGTCTAGTAAGTCTTGCAAGATGCCCCTGGGGCTCACTGTGATAAATGCGGAGCATCGTCACACTACCTGGTCTAAGCTTACGCTGTCTAACTTTTAGACAGGATTAATAAATCTGCCCCAGTGTTGGAGAGAACTGGGTCATGTGCAGCTTGAGGGACGCATCACCACTGCAGTCAATCATTGGCTACAGCAGCTTGTGATCCCTGTCCATTCTGAAAGTTGACATGGGGGGACCAGAGGGTGAGAAATGCAGTGGTGGACCGAAAGTGCAAGGAGCGAGTGACGGGCAGCAGGTAAATACGTTTCCCTCCACAAGGCCAGCAGGGCAGAAGGAGGGGGTGACCAAAAAGTTTGAAAAAGATGGACAACCCCTTTCAAATATCCCTAGGTGCCAGGTGTATAAGGTAAAATTTTCAGTTTTGTATTATATATTGGAGGAAAGAAATTTGGTTTCAGCGCATGGCCTGCAATAACATTGTAATATTTATATGGAAATATATAGGACTTTTTTTGCTAACATTCAATAGTCACCAAGGGAACTCACTGGAGAGATACTAGAGGGATTCCTATAAAATAAGGACTCCTTGCCTGACTGAACATAGCCTTACATGGCCTCAGTAACTCCGCATATAGAATCCATCTACTCCATGTCCTGCATGTATAGTAAATCCTGACAAAATAATATTCTGCCATTGCTGTAACTTTTATTGGGACAGGCTGTCAGCTTTAATATACTGGCTTAAGACCATATTCTACAGGGATGGTTCTGTGCAAGATATTTCTCAGCTCATGACAATTAGGGGAAATTGCATTCTTTATGGATTGCCATGACATACAATATACCACCACGGATCCTTTCACAATGAGGTTTCTTTTGAAGCAGGCAGTGTATCCTGAGGCTCTTTGTGAGCACAGTGGTATCATTAAACCAGGAGCAGAAACGAGATGATGATTATCTGAACAATTTGCATTCCTAGCAGCCACACTTTTATACATGGTCTGGACAAAGGTTCATTCTGCATAGAAATGTATGTTACATTTCAGTTTTTGCTTGGAATAGTTGTTTCCTATCTTTTACCTGTTTTATTATAATACTGTAAGTTTCACATCTGGTTACTCATGCTATGTATATCTTCTATATCATGAAATGTCAACAATCACTCATGTATAATCTGTGAGTTCCCTATTGGTAAATTTTAGGATTTGCATCATTTAAAAAAATCAAATAACTGCAGAATTGAGCAAGTCTAAGGTCATATGGAAAGATAGCACTGTGCGCATCTATTCTGGTATGGAGGCATAATACAGTACATTTATTTTATTATTTATTTTATGCACTTATATACATTAACCCCTTTGTGCTAGTACGGCTCTGGTCGGGTCTTTAAAGATGGCTCCCGCTCCTGAGCAGAGCGGGCGCCATAGCTGCTGGTGGCCTGCTGTTTCCTATAGCAGACAACCGCAGCTGATGTCCGCAAATGGCAGTAATGGCGATTGCGGACATTTAACCCCTCAGATGCCGTGGTGATCGGAGGAGCCAGAGCGTGTATGCAGCAGCCCCTGCCTTTGTGAATGACAGGAGGCTACCGTATAGTATTTCCTATGGAGCCCTTGCCTGTAATAGTAAAATCACCATAGACTCTAATACAAGTCTATGATGTCTTGGAGTCTATGATATCAGCAATCAGATTATTGCTTGTTATAGTTCCTTATGGGAACTATAAAAAGTGTAAAATAATTAAAGTTTTTAAAAAATAAAAAATAAAAAAAAACCTAAAAATTCAAATCATCCCCTTTTCCCCAAAATAAAAATAAAAGAACTTAAAAAGAATTTAAAAAAAATACACATCATGGGTATCGCCATGTGTGAAAACGCCCATAGTATAAAAATATAAAGATTTATTTTCCATACAGCAAACAGAAAAACAGAAAAAAAGCGTCAAAATGGCCGATTCGCCGTTTTTGGTAGCTTTTTTTCTTAAAAAAAAAATTAAATACAAAGTGATCAAAAAGTCATACACACCCCAGAATGGTATCAATGAAAAGTTCAGATCGCCCCACAAAAAATTAGCCCCCATACAGCTCCCTACACATAAATACCAAAAAGTTATAGGGGTCAAAATATGGAGACAAAAAAATATATTTTTTTTTTCCAACTTTATTATTTTATCACTTTCAAAACACTAGAAAAAGTACACATATAAGATATCGCCGGATTTGTACTGACCTTTAGAATGAAAGTAACTGGTTAGTTTTATTGCACATCAAACGTTGTAAATAAAAAACCCGTAAAACTTTGGCGGAATTGCTTTTTTTTTGCAATTTCATCCGATTTGGAATTTTTTTCCCACTTCCCAGTACATCATATGCAATATTAAATGTTGACGTTGGAAAGTACAACTTGTCCTGCAAAAAACAAGCCCTCATACAGCTACATGAACAGAAAAATAAAAAAAGTTATAGCTCTGGGAAGGCAGGAAGCGCAAAACGCAAATGCAAAAACAAAAAACACTCCAGGGTTGAAAAGCTTAATCTACATTCAGTATAATGTATACAATAAAATGTACATACAGTACATTGATAATATGATGGTTTGGTCAGTTTCATACCTCCATATGGGACTGCCTGCTTGAACAAAAGTGTGGATGACTATTTTTCAATGTTGTCAAAGGAGATTACAACAAAAAAAGTCCAGTTTACCTCCCAAATAAGAATCCTATTAGAACAAGGACAGCCTAAAGAAATTGCCAGCAATCAAAAAGTATTAAATTCCAGTACACATGGTAGATCCATATAAAACATTCCCATTCTTTCTAACAAAGCTAGAACCAGCCCTGTACCTCACATGGATCCAGAGATCTCCCCATTCATTGTTCTTCTATATTTATATCAAGCTGGCATCTCAAGGGGAGCGTCTTTTCAGCTGCATCTAAGGAGGCGTGTCTCAGCTCTGCCTATAACAGCTCAGGAGACAGTTGAAGGATGAAAGTGGGCATGTGCAACCATCTCAGTGAGCTGGACAAAGAAATAAGAAAAAGAACAAACAGCAGGTGGCGCTATACGGATAAATTTTATTGAATAACTCACAAAATGTTTAAGTGCGTGCAATTACAAAAGTATTCAGATCTGGGTGCTGGTTTGAAAACTATAAAAAATTGTGTGGGACAACCCCTTTAATGATATTTTATTTATCCATTTTCGTAAGCAAACATGTGCCAGAAGTTTTTAATGACATAATAATATGACAGTTTTATATAGATCCTCTCTTTGTCCTGGAATTGAATACTTCTTGGTCATTGGGAATTATACAGATCCACGTAAAACCTCCGTAGTATAAAAGTATATTTCTTAACCATATGTTGGAGGAAGAGTTTTAAAGCACAAAATACATCAGAACTCATGCAGTAGTAGTATACATGAAAATCCCATGCAGACATCCCAATGCATTCTTTACCTTTCCTCTGAGCTCAACATATCCTGCGATGTGTGGTGGGAAATGAACAAGTGTTTTCTAAAATAAAAAACATGATTTTGAGATATTATGTCAAGAGATATCTATCTTATATTTATCTATATGTGGCCTTGCAGTAGTTGTGATGTGAATTACAGTCTGTCAATGCTTTTTGTAGCATGTTGTGGTATTCTGTCGCCATATTCTGAGAGCCACTGCTCTATTTTTTTCTATCAACAGAGCTGTGTGAAAGAGCTTTTTTTTACGGGATGTTTGTTTTTATCGGTATGATTTTGTTGTTTTTTTATTTTTTATTCTACAGCATTCATCATTGCAGTGGATGGAAGGGAAGGGGTAGCAACCAGATTGGATCAACCTTCATAATTGTTATGTAAATCATAAATGTTATTATGCTATAAGAAATCATCTAAGCTCTTTTGAAGCCATCAACAAATCCTGCTGTGGCAACATCTGACATCCGATAGGTGAACTATTCCACAGATTCATGGTTCTTATTGTGAAGAAGCCTTGTCACCTCTGGAGACCAAACTTTTTTCTTTAGATGGAACAGATTTTCCTCATATTTTTGTATGTGTCATTTATATATTTATATAGGTTAGTCATGTACTCTCTTAAATGCCTCTTCTCGATATTAAATAAATGTAATTCCTTTTTCTTTTTCCTCAAAACTAAGGGCCTCCATTCCCCTGATCAGCTGAGTCGCTCTTTTTTTACTTTTTTGAACTGGAGGGTTATGGACATCTTCCATGGACTGCACAGTACTACATAATGTAGTGTCTTTGTAAAAATAGAAATGGTGCTATTAATCCCGTCCTCGATATCATTAATAAATAAATAATAGAGGACCCAGTACTGAACGTTAGGGTACACCACTTATAACCCGGGACCATTCCGAATAGGAATCATTGACCACGAATCTCTGGACATGGTCCTTCTGCCAGTTTTCAACCCAATTACAAATTAGACTTCCTAAACTTATAGACATTATTTTACCTTTTAAACATCTACTGTATGAGGGACAATATCAAATGCCTTTGCAAAGATCAAGAACTCTATATTCCCCTGTCCAGGCTTCTACCTACTGCTTAGAGTCCCTCAAACATTTGTACCACAACAGAAGTTAAAGGGGTTATCCAGGAATTAATACTGATGACCTATCCTTATTATAGGTCATCAATGTCTTAACGTCAGGGGTCCAACACCCGGGTCGGCCACAACTGTTAGAAGCGGCTGGACGCTCCGTGAGTGCCTCTTCCTAGGCCATGTCACCTTCACACATTGTTCACATGGCCTAGTTGCAGCTCAGCTCCATTCAAGTCAGTGGGGTTGAGTTGCAATACCAAACACAGCTACTATACAATGTAAGGTGCTATACTTGGTATGCTCTTGAGAGGCCACCACGCTCACCACTGTTCCAGTGAGTGCTTAAAATTCCCTAAACACCTGATTGCCAGGGGTGTCAGGACTCAGACCTCCACTGAGATGATATTGATTACGGATACTGTGGATAGGTCATCCATATTATTTCCCGGATAACCATCATTCCGAAATAAGCAAGCATTATTCTTCTGAATTCACAGGAGAACTCTGCCTTTCTGTAGTTGTGATTTATCCATCGTTATCTGTACTGTGAGCTCCAGATCAGAAAACAAACATAGTGGGAAGTAAGGGAAAGGATGTCACAGTAGTAAAGTGCTGGCAAAGGGAGACACATCCTGCTTCTGAGTGAAATGTATCTAGTTGTGCAGCTGAAACAGGGAAAAATAATGCCCTAATAAAGCATAACTGTTCCTACAAAGAAGCACACTAGCACAGACATTATGCAAACTTTTCTTTTTTTGAAAACTCAGGTACGCTTTAAAGCCTTTCCTGTATTATTGTGTGACGGTAGCTGCTCACAGTCTATGATCTGAAGAGCTTCCCTCAACACACGGAAAATTGGCCTTTTTAAAATTAACTGTTTTTGCTCTCCCAACCTGTGATTGATTTTTAAAGTTCAGGGGAATATAATTATATAGTAGTCATTATTGCCTAGTGTTTTGATGCAGTGATATTCCCAACAAGTTCAGCATTGTTCAAATTACCAGATCTAACTAAAGCATTGCCTCTTGTTGGGTCTTCTATAAACTGGCCTATAAAGTGATCCTCCAGCAAATTGACAACTTTTCTCCCTTTTGCAACTTAAGCAGAACCATGATCCCAATTTATATCTAGGTAGTGAAAATCTCTGATTTTACCTCTGACCCCCCCTGTGCATACCTGTTCTTCTATCTCCACAATGATTCTGTGGGAGGTCTATAGATTACAGTATTACCCCAAAAATTATTTGGTCTATAATCTATAGACCAACAGACTGCCTGGGCTAAATATGATAATTTTACAACTGGGATGGCAACAGATACATTGAAACTGATTTTTTTTTTGGGGGGGGGGTTCCAAGCTAGTCAAATCAGTACTATGAAGTCACATCACCACACTTCCACCACTGCTTCCTGCTACATCTACAGGGCACCATATCCACATTGACACCAAACCACCTGGTAGCAAAACAGAGTGATCTGCAGGGGAAAAGTGGCCTTACACAGTGCACTGTAATACAGTGGTCCCTCAACATACAATGGCCTCAGGATACAAAATTTTCAGCATACAATGGTTTTTGCTGACCCAAGTTGAAACCAGGCTCAACATACAATGCTTCCGACTCAGATCCATCCAATCCAGTCCACTTCTCTGGTAAAATAGCTGTATTAGTTGCTAGTTAGCATCTATTCCTGACTGTTATATGTAAGGACTTGTTTTGTCTGTCTTAGTTATCTGCTTATTTTTTTCTGAAATCTTCATTTTCTCTTATCTTGGATGACATTTGCTGGCCTTGGAACCGATTACTAAAGTTACAATGGTTTCAACATACAATGGTCCTCCTGGAACCGCGTACTATTGTAACTTGAGAGACCGCTGCTCTACCTACTAATGCTGCTACTCTCATATGTGCACTGACAGCTCCTGCTTGATGACCATGATGTTAATGTACATCTCTGAGTAGAATCTAGTACCTAACTGTGAAGAACTGTCCAATTTTGTGCTGGTCGGGAACCAGTTAAAGGGGTTATTGCCATGATCCAGAGGCGTAGCTACCGGGGGGGCAGGGGGGGCGACGGCTCCGGGCCCAGTGACTCAGGGGGGCCCAGCAAGGATGACCTTGCCTACTATCAGGCGAATACAAGTGAGCGCTTCCATTATGGAAGCGCTCACTTGTATTTAGGGACCCCCATCAGACCTCAGATCAGCCCACCCAGCCACATAGGATCAAAATAAAAAACTTTACTTACCTGTTCTGCGCTGCGGCTGCCCTCCGGTCCGCGCTCTGCTCTCTTCCCTGGCGGCGCGCACTATGACCTGACGCTGCACGCAGCGTCAGGTCATAGTGTGCGCGGGCCAGGGAAGAGAGCGGAGCGCGGACCGGAGGGCAGCCGCAGCGCAGAACAGGTAAGTAAAGTTTTTTATTTTAATCCTATGTGGCTGGGTGGGCTGATCTGAGGTCTGATGGGGGCACAATACGCTGATCTGAGGTCTGATAGGGGCACAGTAGGCTGATATGAGGTCTGATGGGGGCACAGTCTGCTGATATGAGGTCTGATGGGGGCACATTCTGCTGATATGAGGTCTGATGGGGGCACAGTCTGCTGATCTGAGGTCTGATGGGGGCACAATACGCTGATCTGAGGTCTGATGGAGGCACAATACGCTGATCTGAGGTCTGATGGGAGCACATTAAGCTGATCTGAGGTCTGATGGGGGCACAATACGCTGATGTGAGGTCTGATGGGGGCACAATACGCTGATGTGGAGGTCTGATGGGGGCACAGTAGGCTGATGTGAGGTCTGATGGGGGCACAGTAGGCTGATGTGAGTCTGATGGGGGCACAGTAGGCTGATGTGAGGTCTGATGGGGGCACAGTAGGCTGATGTGAGGTCTGATGGGGGCACAGTAGGCTGATGTGAGGTCTGATGGGGGCACAGTAGGCTGATGTGAGGTCTGATGGGGGCACAGTAGGCTGATGTGAGGTCTGATGGGGGCACAGTAGGCTGATGTGAGGTCTGATGGGGGCTCAATACGCTGATCTGAGGTCTGATGGGGACACAGTACGCTGATTTGAGGTCTGATGGGGGCACAAAACGCTGATCTGAGGTCTGAAGGGGCACAAACGCTGATGTGAGGTCTGATGGGGGCACAGTAGGCTGATGTGAGGTCTGATGGGGGCACAGTAGGCTGATGTGAGGTCTGATGGGGGCACAGTAGGCTGATGTGAGGTCTGATGGGGGCACAATACGCTGATCTGAGATCTGATGGGGGCACAATACGCTGATCTGAGGTCTGATGGGGCACAATACGCTGGTCTGAGGTCTGATGGGGCACAATAAGCTGGTCTGAGGTCTGATGGGGGCACAATACGCTGATCTGAGGTCTGATGGGGCACAATACGCTGATCTGAGGTCTGATGGGGGCACAGTAGGCTGATCTGAGGTCTGATGGGGGCACATTCTGTTGATCTGAGGTCTGATGGGGGCACAATACGCTGATCTGAGGTCTGATGGGGGCACAGTAGGCTGATCTGAGGTCTGATGGGGGCACATTCTGTTGATCTGAGGTCTGATGGGGGCACAATACGCTGATCTGAGGTCTGATGGGGGCACAGTAGGCTGATGTGAGGACTAATGGGGGCACATTCTGCTGATCTGAGGTCTGATGGGGTACAATACGCTGATCTGAGGTCTGATGGGGCACAATACGCTGATGTGAGGTCTGATGGGGGCACAGTAGGCTTGATGTGAGGTCTGATGGGGCACAGTAGGCTGATGTGAGGTCTGATGGGGGCACAATCTGGGGTCTGATGGGGCACAAATACGCTGATCTGAGGTCTGATGGGGGCACAGTAGGCTGATGTGAGGTCTGATGGGGCATATTCTGCTGATCTGAGGTCTGATGGGGCACCAATACGCTGATCTGAGGTCTGATGGGGCACAGTACGCTGATCTGAGGTCTGATGGGGCACAAAACACTGATCTGAGGTCTGATGGGGGCACATTCTGATGATCTGAGGTCTGATGGGGCACATTCTGATGATCTGAGGTCTGATGGGGGCACAATATGCTGATCTGAGGTCTGATGGGCACAATACACTGATCTGAGGTCTGATGGGGCACAATACGCTGATCTGAGGTCTGATGGGGGCACAGTACGCTGATCTGAGGTCTGATGGGGGCACAGTACGCTGATCTGAGGTCTGATGGGGGCACAGTACGCTGATCTGAGGTCTGATGGGGCACAATACGCTGATCTGAGGTCTGATGGGGGCACATTCTGCTGATTTGAGGTCTGATGGGGGCACAATATGCTGATCTGAGGTCTGATGGGGCACAATACGCTGATCTGAGGTCTGATGGGGGCACATTCTGTTGATCTGAGGTCTGATGGGGCACAATACGCTGATCTGAGGTCTGATGGGGGCACAGTAGGCTGATGTGAGGACTAATGGGGGCACATTCTGCTGATCTGAGGTCTGATGGGGTACAATACGCTGATCTGAGGTCTGATGGGGCACAATACGCTGATGTGAGGTCTGATGGGGGCACAGTAGGCTGATGTGAGGTCTGATGGGGGCACAGTAGGTTGATGTGAGGTCTGATGGGGGCACAATCTGGGGTCTGATGGGGCACAATACGCTGATCTGAGGTCTGATGGGGGCACAGGTAGGCTGATGTGAGGTCTGATGGGGCACAATACACTGATCTGAGGTCTGATGGGGGCAGGGGACTGTTAGTTTAGTGATGTAAAAACTGGGGACAGGTTTCCTTTAACATAGGAGTCCCGTTGTTTTTTACTCCTATTAATCCTATATTTTACTGCATTATGTGGTAGAGTATTTAGACTAGGGTATGTAGAATGTCTATTGTACTGTACTTAACAGCATAGATGATCTAGCAGTTTATACAGTCATCTTTCTAATACAGTATTATAACCACAACTAGTAGTATGTGCCTGTGAAGTTGGAAACGTGCGTTTGGGAAGCCAAGTGGGGGGCCCACTCAAGTATGTTTCGCCCCCCCTGTGCTGAACCTCTAGCTACGCCTCTGCCATGATCATTGTCATATCAAAAGTCCAGAAAGGATGTTTCATATATTTTTTTTTTCTTCTCTTCTCAGCTACCCTGCCCTTTCTACTATAGAAGTTCTGTTCTTTCTGTTCTATTGGCTGTTCTGCAGTGAACTGATTATCACTATGCAGAGGCCGGGGTGTAGGGGGAGTGACTGAGCATGTGTCACCAGCAGTACAATATCCAGGTTAATCTATCCTCAGATGTCAGAGTCATATAATGTACCACTGAGATCAGTTATCCATCCTGACAACTTACTTTTTCTGCTGATGCTGACATGTAACTCGGTACTCAGTTGAATAGATGGACGTGCACATTGCTATACCCATTGAACACCAGATGACACCATATTATTTATGTAAATATTCCACTTCCTGGATTTTTTTACAGCATATACATGGAAAATATGCCTATGTTTTATGATCTATACAATGAATATGATATTTAATGGTGTGATAACCACTTTACTATAATTGGGTCTAATGTATTCCTGTGCAGAGCTCTTCTCTGGTCTCCTTTTGCCCTCTTCGCAGCTTAATAAATCTTTAAATAGTGCCTGACATCATTCACTAGAGAGGACAGAAAGTGCAGCATATCATAGTGACAGAGTAGTTTAAAGGGTCTGTCCGAATGACACATTTATTTTACAAATATTTGAAGATACATTTTAGTAATCATTGCACTAGAAATCATTGCAAAGATTTCTGTTAAAGACTACAAATTTTCTATAATTGAAGAATTTAAAGAGATTTACCCAGATGTTTAAAAATATATACCATATTTTTTGCTTTATAAGACGCACCTGATGATAAGAAAAAATATTTTTCATCAGACCTCATATCAGATCCTCATATCATACCCCCCATAAATTTCAGGACATCACATCAGACCCCCATATCAGCCCTCCATGTCAGCCCCCCATCAGACCCCAAATCAGCTCATCAGCCCACTCAGCCCTCATATCAGCCCACTCAGCCCCCATCAGACCTCAGATCAGCCCACTCAGCCCCCATCAGACCTCAGATCAGCCCACTCAGCCCCCATCAGACCTCAGATCAGCCCACTCAGGCCCCATCAGACCTCAGATCTGCCCACTCAGCCCCATAAGAATAAAATAAAAAACTTCTCTTACCTCTTCTGCGCCGCAGCTCCGCTCCAGGTCCGGCGCTCCCTTGTCTTCTCCTACCAGCGCTGCACTGTCACCTGACTGCGTGCAGCGTCAGGTCACAGAGCATGCACTACGTCCTGACGCTGTACGGGTCAGGACAGTGCATCGCCGGCAGGAGAAGACAAGGGAACGCTGGACCCAGAGCGGAGCTGCAGAGCAGGAGGGTGAGTATCTTTCCCTGCTCCTGGCACCATAATGGAAGCGCTCACTAGTATTCGCTTTATACGATGTGCGACCATTTCCCCCCCCTACTTTTGGGGGGGAAAAGTGTGTCTTATAAAGCGAAAAATACGGTATATATTTTAGCAGTAGGAAATGTGACAAAATTAAAGACTAACCAATACTCATCTGTTACATTTCTGATAATCCAGCACTGAGCCCTTATTTGCCCCTGCTAGTCTTTGTTACTTATCCTACAGTGATGACCACAGTACATCGACATGACCGTTGCAGCCAATCACTGGCCATTGATTGACTGCAGTGGTCAGATTGATGCATTGCATATCATCGTACCAGTGAAGTAAACACAGTCTGGCGGGGACCACTAAAGTGTAGGCACTGGATTGGCACCAATTTAACATAGGAGTAGAGATGAGTGAATTGAATCTAAACAAATCAAATTTGACCCAAATTTTCCAGAAATTCAGGTCAAATCCAAATCTCTGGTGATTCAATTTGGGTAAATTTTTCAAAATAACATCAATCATTTTTCAGAACAGAAGACAGGATAATGAAGAAGGAGGAGCACATGACCCCAGGTGGTGTATGTATATACAGCTACAGGTATTTGTCGCAAAAAAAAACAAAATTTTTGACCACTTTAAAAAAAAGTACAGTCTGTTTTAATAGAGGTTGTTTGTTACTACTAGCAGCCATGCTTTTACCTATAGTCATACAGTATATGTCAGTTTGAGATTGCTAATGCTGCCTTGGCACTAAAGAGATTGAAATGAGCAGATTTCTTGAAATTTGTTTCGGTCCCTGTTAGCCAAATTTTTTAGAGAGTTTTGTAGTAGCCTCAAACTGTTAAATCAGTGTTTTTTTCATAATGAGATTTTTGTTGTGTTTGAACCCCCACATAATCATTCTCTGCAAAAGTGACGTGCAAGCTAGTCTTCTTTCCATAAGGAAAGGAAAACTGAGGATCTCATATCAAGAACCCAGGTCTTTCTAGGTAATGACCCTTTAGCAGAGCTGAGCAAAGAAAACTTGCTTGGCTGTCTGAGAGGCCTTAGTTGGAGTATTTTTTCTCATTATGGAGAGTGACGAGTATGCATGAGGAGTATTGTAAGCCAGTCAATGCTCCTCTGAGTTTCCAAGAAAAATATATGAAAATTTGTACACCCTTACATCTGCTGGCATCAGATCGGTGTGGCCAGGCCTACAATACAAACAAAATTAGATGAATTTTGAACTGGTAGCAGTTATTCACTCATCCTTATAGAAAATTATATAGCTATGGTTGTATTCTAACAATCCTTGAATGAATTTCATCTAATATTAATGGAACCCAACTCCATGAAATAGTTTTTAAATGAATAAACTGTGTTTCACGCAGTATCTGAAGAAAAGATAGTGTCACCATCAAAATATGTGGACCTTATATGCAGTAACTGGTTCTACTTTGCCAAACAGTAGGGCCAGTCACAGAAATAAGAGTCTATGGAAACAGGGAGCATGTGCCAACAGTCTTGGAAAACAGACTGGGAAGGGGATGGGTTTTGTGCAACCTAATGTAGGCAGTCTATCGGTGTTTTCTGACATTTATGGAGTGGGCCTATAGTTGGTTTTCAGTTGACTCAAAAAATTCTTAGAAAGGAGCAGAATACAGTAGGTTAAAAAAAAAAAATCAGTGGAATGGCCCCAGCAGAGGATCAATGAGGTTAGAATTGCTTTTTTAATCTGAACCCATTCTGCCCCTTTTCTAAAAATTATGCTGACAACTAACTATACATAGGCAATGACAGCATTTTTCAGTGCATTTTCCAAATGTACCAGATCATGGACCTATTGATAGACTCTCTGCTAGTCTGGTGGGATAGTCTAACCCAGCACCCGACGCAATAGTCATCAGCTGTTTATCTCCAGTTCCAAATCTTGATGCTTTCCAAAAGAGAAACAATATAAAATATTGTAATTTGATACCTTTTTAATTACACTGCTGGAACTGGAGAAAAAAAAGTTTGGTACCGTGTTATCAATGCCTGAAGAAGGGACCTGAGTGTATCGAAAGCTTGCCTCATAACAGCATGTTTTTTAGTTAGCCATTAAAAGGTATCAAATTACATTATTTTATATTGTTTCTCCTTTGAAGAGCATCAAGGCTTCCCACTACTGACTAACACGGTACCAAACTTCTCCAGTTCTAGCAGTGTAATTCCACTGATAGGGTATTTAGATTGTGTTCTTCAAAAGAGCCAGCAAGCAATAATAATGTCTGTAAAACCAAATACGTCACTGCTATATAAGTGAGTAAAATAATATGTTTCTACAGAAATCTAATAAAATTATTTAATTAAAATTGCTTTATACACTGAGATTTAATTCTGCAAGCCAACTGATAATGTACTTACTCAGTATATGGAACATTAAGTTCTATAGTCCTCAGTTAAGATTATAATGATGTATTTGGTATCAAGACACCATAAGAGTAAGGCAGAACGCCTGTCAAATGCGAACCAAGGATCTATTCAGTTGACCGGAAAGTCACTAATGAGGGTAATTTGTCACTTATTAACTTATCATATATCAGTGGTGCTTCATTCATTGCTGAATCTGCTCTGCTAATTCAAAATCATCACCTTTTCATGCAGATATCATATTCTATCCAGATTAACCTCTGTATGACGCTCTACTAGGCTTGACCTTCCCCTACCAGTTATAGTAATGTTTGCTAACATTGTCTTGACTGTTCAGGATATGTTAATTTTATATTACACAGACAGCAGCCTAGATTATAATGACTAATAAAGTTAATTACTTTAATTACATTTTATTAACTGCGGTAATTAGATATTTGAACGAACTGTTAATTAATGACTCTGGATTAGTTTAACAGAAACTATGTGAAGTGGATTTATTAGATTTCTTAGTTTGCAGGAAAAAAAAAACGTAATTGTTTCATGCAACTGTATTTACATTGGGGAACGAGGTTTAAAGGGGCATGTGACAACAACGTATTCTCTATTCACAGGGAAGAGGATAAGTGTCTGGACGGTGGGGATCCGACTGCTGGGAACCCAGCCACTCACTACAGCAGGGGGCCTGTGTTCACCATTTGAACAGAGCAGCAGACACGGACATAAGTCCAATGCTACATTTACCTCTATGGAACTGCTGGAAATAGGCAGATAGTGTTCTTGCCTATCTCTATCAGTCCCATAGCTAGGGGCTGTGGACAGGGCAAAAGTTGTGGATAGGGTATACGTTGTTGTCATAGAACAACTCCTTTAACAATCTTCAACTGAAATACAGTACATTAGAATATAAGAGGTTATAAAGCCTAATGAGGGTTTATTATCTCCATTATTCTAACTTATCTGTTGTTCTCTTAGGCTACTTTCACATCTGCGTTTTTCCTTTCCTTTATTGAGATCTGTCATAGGATCTCAGTACCGGAGGAAAACGCTTCAAGAAGAACTCCGGCAAAAATTTTTATTCTCTGACCTGTTAGAAAGGTGCATGATATAATCTGTAGTGAAGGCAATCTTCTTATCAGAGAATGTAATTGTGAGTAATAACCTCTCTTCTTATTGTAGCTGGGTCATGTGACCAACTCCCTGACCTCCAACTGACCCAGGACAGGAAGCCAGTCACTACTCTATTCATTCCTGTGAGACTGAAAGTGAGGCTCCCATAGGAATGCATAGAGAAATAGACTTCCTGTCCACACACAAGTCTATGTGTGAGTTGGTGGGTCTAATTCCTAGTCACATGACACAGATGAGAAACTTCAGGATTATATAAGTCAAAAATACAGACACTGGTAAGAAAATGACAATCACTACAGATTACATCATGTACATTTCTAGCAGACATGGAATAAAATTTTTTGCGGGAGTTCTTCTTTCAGTCTTGTCCCCATTCATTGTCAATGGGGACAAAACTGAACTGAATGGAACAGAGTGCAGCAGAATTCATTCTGTTTTGTTTTGTTGCGTTCCCATGATGCACACAAAAGCACTGCAAGCAGAGTTTTTAAGTGTGTTATGGGATGTGGAGCAAGATGGATCCGGCATAAAACACAATGTAAGTCAATGGTGACGGATCCGTTTTCTCGAACACAAAAGGAAACGGATCCATCCCCCATTGACTTACAATGGTTTTAGTGCCAGATGCGTCATGGCTATTTTAGAGATAATACAACCGGATCCGTTCATAACAGATGCAGATGGTTGTATCATTATGACGGAAGCCTTTATGATGATCCATGACAAATCCTCAAAAACGCTGGTGTGAAAGTAGCATTAGAGTCCTTTTACATGGATCGATGCACGACTATAATGATATACCAAGTCCATTGGAGTTTGTTTAAAAAAACATTATGTCGGCAACACATCCTCTATTTACATGGGCACACGTGTTTGCCAACCAGCAAGCATTTTTATGACCACATAGAACATCTGAACAGTTGCTCATTTGTCGGCTGTTTGTTGTCCTGTTTACCCGTGGAAAGGATTGGAAACAAAAATTCTTACGCACGTTTGTTCAGTCAATTATCAGCTTGGGTGAAAAGGTCCTTACTTAAGGCCCTTTTACAAAGGCCAATGATCAAGAACCAATTTGCGTAGGAACGTTTGTCCAGCTGATCATCAGCCCATCTAAACACTCTACAGAGCAGCCAACAAATGAGCAAGTTGGCAGCATATCTCCATGTGTTAACTGGCCGGGAGCATCTGTATTACTCCAGTACTTATAATATCCTCCTATAGTCCCCCAGTAGTTATAATATCACCCTGTAGTGCCCCCAGTAGTTATAAAGCTCGCTGTATTGCCCCAGAACAGTGGCGTACCTCCAATGGCGGCAGACCACGGCATGGCTATGGGGCTCGTGAGGTTGGGGGGCCCGGCAGGGCTGAATGGCCCCGACCCCTCACTTCCTAGTCTTCCCTATCCCCACTTCTCCTGTCTCCTCACCCCTGCAGTCCAGTGTAGGTCTCCTCACCCCTGCAGTCAAGAGATAGGTCTCCCCCTTCTTCTTTAGGTCTCCTCACCCCTGCAGTCCATGGTGCTGTCGGCTAAAGGACCTTCCTGACGTCATCCGCCCATGTGACCAGTGGGGGAGGAGCCAGAGGAGCAGAGAGCCGTGTTCCTGTACGGAGAGGAGCTGCAGTTTGGTGAGGCCTAGCTATGTGTGTCTGTCCCCCTGTGTGTGTCTGTCTGTCCCCCTGTGTGTGTGTGTGTGTGTGTGTGTGTGTCTGTCTGTCTGTCTGTCTGTCCCCCTGTGTGTGTGTATGTCTGTCCCCCTGTGTGTGTGTGTCTGTCCCCCTGTGTGTGTGTGTGTGTCTGTCCCCCTGTGTGTGTTAGGGTGGCCCTCCGTCCGGTTTTTGGCCGGACAGTCCGGTTTTTGGACTCCTGGCCCTCCGTCCGGCTAAAGGCCAGGACGGACGGCCAGAAGTCCTCCTTTTTAGGTGCGCAGGAAGCAATGAGCGATTCCATCAATATAGATGGAAGCGCTCATTGCTGGAGCGCAGGAGCTGGGTCCTAGTACTCACCGCTCAGCTCCTGCGCTCCGGTACCTTCATTGCTGTCTGCGCTGCTGCACACGCCTGACTGGTACAGCGTCAGGACGTAGTGCGCGCACTCTGACCTGACGCTGCACGCAGTCAGGTGACAGTGCAGCGCGGGCAGTGAAGAGAGAAGAGCGCTGGAGCGGAGCTGCAGCCCAGGAGAGGTAAGATTTTTTTTTTTATGGGGCACAGTGGGGCTGATCTGAGGTCTGAAGGGGGCACTACAGGCTGATCTGAGGTCTGAAGGGGGCACTACAGGCCTGATCTGAGGTCTGAAGGGGGCACTACAGGCTAATCTGAGTCTGAAGGGGGCACTACAGGCTGATCTGAGGTCTGAAGGGGGCACCTATAGGCTGATCTGAGGTCTGAATGGGGCACTACAGGCTGATCTGAGGTCTGAAGGGGGCACTACAGGCTAATCTGAGGTCTGAAGGGGGCACTACAGGCTGATCTGAGGTCTGAATGGGGCACTACAGGCTGATCTGAGGTCTGAAGGGGGCCCTATAGGCTGATCTGAGGTCTGAACGGGGCACTACAGGCTGATCTGAGGTCTGAAGGGGGCACTACAGGCTAATCTGAGGTCTGAAGGGGGCACTACAGGCTAATCTGAGGTCTGAAGGGCGGCACTACAGGCTGATCTGAGGTCTGAAGGGGGCACTACAGGCTAATCTGAGCTCTGAAGGGGGCACTACAGGTTGATCTGAGGTCTGAAGGGGGCACTACAGGCTAATCTGAGGTCTGAAGGGGGCACTACAGGCTGATCTGAGGTCTGAAGGGGGCACTACAGGCTGATCTGAGGTCTGAAGGGGGCACTATAGGCTGATCTGAGATCTGAAGGGGGCACTACAGGCTGATCTGAGGTCTGAAGGGGGCACTACAGGCTAATCTGAGGTCTGAAGGGGCACTACAGGCTAATCTGAGGTCTGAAGGGGGCACTACAGGCTGATCTGAGGTCTGAAGGGGGCACTACAGGCTAATCTGAGCTCTGAAGGGGGCACTACAGGCTGATCTGAGGTCTGAAGGGGGCACTACAGGCTAATCTGAGGTCTGAAGGGGGCACTACAGGCTAATATGAGGTCTGATGGGGACACTACAGGCTGATCTGAGGTCTGATGATGGCACTGTGAGCTGATCTGAGGTCTGAAGGGGGCACTACAGGCTGATCTGAGGTCTGAAGGGGGCACTACAGGCTGATCTGAGGTCTGTAGGGGGCACTACAGGCTGATCTGAGGTCTGAAGGGGGCACTACAGGCTGATCTGAGGTCTGAAGGGGGCACTACAGGCTGATCTGAGGTCTGATGATGGCACTACAGGCTGATCTGAGGTCTGAAGAGGGCACTGTGGGCTGATCTGATGTCTGTTGCTGGCACTGTGGGCTGATCTGAGGTCTGAAGGGGGCACAGTGGGCTGATGTGAGGTCTGAAGGAGGCACAGTGGGCTGATGTGAGGTCTGAAGGAGGCCCTGTGGGCTGATCTGAGGTCTGATGGGGGCACAGTGGGCTGATGTGAGGTCTGATGGGGGCACAGTGGGCTGATGTGAGGTCTGATGGGGGCACAGTGGGATGATTTGAGGACCATTACAGCGGGTCCTTATTATTTCTGGGAGCACTACTGGAGGCACTATGGGAAAATGGTTTCTATTATGGGGAATTATTACTACTACCAGGGGTACTATTGGGGGTGTTACTATTATTAGTACAATATGGAGGGCACTACTGCTAAAAAGGGATACTGGTGGAGCATTATCACTATTGGTGGCACTATTACTAATGGGACACTCTAGGAAAGAATTATTAGTGGGAGCACGGTGACTATATGGGGTCCTACCTATATGGCACTGTTATATCTACAGTATAGTATTTGGGGACATTGGGGAGCACAGTGGGCGCAGTATTTTAGGCAGCAGCAGGATAACAGTAAAAGTGGGTAATCTATGATGTGGCAGAGAGAAGATGGAGCTGAAAGAAGTGTCATGGTGGTGTGGGCCAAATAGAGAAGATGAGAAAAGAGAAGATCTACATCAGGAAGATGTCACTGGATGTAAGAGGTAAGTGGTGCTGTATCATCTGGTATGTTTGGTGCTGGTGAATGTAATGTCCATCCAGATATGTGTCACCTGCCGGTATATGGTATGTTACTGCTGCAGCCAATCAGTGCTCTAATGCTGAGAACTGGCTGCAGTGGTCACATGCCATACACCTGCCCATCAGTGTGCACATCACCAGCACTATGACAGATGTGCACACTCGCCCATTACATGCCTGTCAGTCTTTGTTTACGTGGCAGCAGCAATGATGCCAGAAAGTCCAGCGTGTCACAGGCATCACCACTGCAGCCATATAACCAAAGCATTCAATGGCAGGGAGGGAACAGCTGAGAATTGTGGATTTCTTTTCCATCTGCCATATTTTATTTTTAATTACTGAACTCTTTATTCTAACCATACTAGAGCGGTATTTTTATAGTTAGGCTTGCTGGCTTGAATTTTCACGTGGTGGGGGTGCCAGATCCCCATCCGACCTGTGTATGTGTGGTAAGAGCCAGGGGAGGTGTGATGGGTGACGGTGTACGAGCCGATTGGGGGGTGTGGTTTAGCAGATTGGGGGCGTGGTTTAGCAGATTGGGGTGTGGTTTAACATATTGGGGGTGTGGCCGAAAATGTCCTCCTTTTTTAGATGAAGCCGGTGGCCACCCTAGTGTGTGTGTGTGTGTGTCTGTCCCCCTGTGTGTGTGTGTGTGTCTGTCCCCCTGTGTGTCAGTCCTCCTGTGTGTGTCTGTCCCCCTGTGTGTGTGTGTCTGTCCTCCTGTATGTGTATGTGTGTGTGTGTGTGTCTGTCCCCCTGTGTGTCAGTCCTCCTGTGTGTGTGTCTGTCCCTGTGTGTGTCACCATCACTATGCCCACAGTGTTCCTATGTCTTCACGCAGCTGCTTTAGGACGTTCTGTGGGGGCAAGAAGAAGAAGATTGAAGAGGAGGCAGCACTGCCAGCATGGAGTCCCATGGAAGAGGCACAGGGAGGCACACTAAGGACGCAGGTAACACTACCACATGATCTACACTAGTGTTATCTGTGGTTTTACATAGGACTGCAGGTAACACTACCACATGATCTACACTAGTGTTATTTGTGGTTTTTTACCCCTGCCAATTGTAAACTGCAGAGACAGAAGTGCTCACACAGAGCGCTGTCTCCCTTTGCTGCTTTAGACAGGCTGGAGATGGCTCATATACCTTCAGGACACACAGAGCTCTGCATGAGTATTCCTTTCTCCTCATTTTAGCCTTTGGCTGGGGTCTCAAAACTTGGACCCTCACCCATCAAAAGCCTTTCATAAGTCACTATGACATATGAAAAGTTTTTGTAAAGTACAGTTATGCTTTAACCAACTGATATAATACAGGATACATATTTTTATGTACATCTACAAACCTTCATCATCGTCATCTACAGTACATCATCTACAGTATATCATCTATAGCAGTATATATCATTGTACAACAATATGTGCAGATTCTTTAACATTACCTTGTTGATGCTGTACCGGGGGTAAAGATTCTATCTGCCTATTACAGGGAGGGGAACCAAACATCTTACATTTCAAACATCTACATAGATCCTTTGTAAACTCTTTTTCAACCTGTATGTAATGAACTTAAAGCACCGTACATCTGTCTACTTCAAATACCCTGTTTTACTTTCATTAATAAAAAGCTTATAATGTTATCTGGCCTGTGTCCAGCTCGGAACAAAGAATCTATAGTTGGAGCTGGACCCTGAGGTTAATCCAACTTTACCTTACTCAACAAAATGAATTTAAACAAAATCAGAGATGAATTTCCATGATAGCTCCTGCAAATATGATTAATAAAGCACAGATTGTTTTGCTTAAATACTGTTATACCTTGTTCTTTTAGCCCGAAGACAGAATTGGGCTTTTTTTTTTCTGCTTACCATGCATTATATCAAAATTATTTTACCTTTTTCAGACTCTAAGCACAAGGCCTATTGTGTATATGTCTGGAAAATATATATTTTTTCTCACTGTATGTTGCCTGATTTCAACAGCACTTTTCAGTATACGAATAATAACAACATGCTGTATAATAATACAGTTTGGAAAAGGCATATACAGCAGTATGCAATGATTATAATTCTTGAAAATTATACATACACAGAAGTATCGAACAAATAGTGTCTTGTTCTAAACAAGTGGTCAAATAATTGTGCCTTAGCAGGGCCAGATGCCTACCCACATTTTCACACACACTGTAGTATCAGAATAAGCAGTTACTTGTTCTGAACATGCTTACAAAAATTTTACCTTTTTGGGAGCAGCAGCAGAAGTACAGTATGGATGTGAAACCTCATGGACAAGGCAGGATATGTGTATCTGTATATGGGTAGTAGTAGTGAATGTGAAACCTCATGGACAAGCCAGGGTATATTAAGCTATGTAGGAGTACTAATAGTGGCAGAAGTAGCAGCACAGTATGGAACCTGACAAAGCAGGTAATGTGTGGCTGTGTAGGGGTAGAAGTAGTGACAGCTGAAGGAGTAGCAGCTGCAGCAGCATCAATACAGTGTGGAACATGATGGACAAGCCGACAGCGCATCGAGTATGTGCTGGAGAAAGAGCACCATATAGGTAGGACTGAACCTGGTTGTTCACCAGCTGCATATCTGTTTGCTGACATACATTAGCTAGGTGCAGCCCTTGATAAAACTGTTCCCTCATGTTCATCAAACTGAACTGGCTGATGGTATTGTGGCCTGGTCAGACTCACAGGTGGCAGGTGTATGCTCGGCAAAAGCTGCAGTAAGTTGGGTACATAGTGTCTCCTGGTAATACAGCATTTTTGCCTCCACATTCTCCTCCACATGAGA